>JAVQJG010238999.1:0-12235 GCA_036024015.1 Craterocephalus amniculus | reverse complement strand
GGAAGAAGAAAACCATAGAAGAAGAGTGAAGAGGCGGGAAAAAAACATTAGAAGTTGCACAAGCTTTTGAAATAAAGTTCTATAAGTGTTCATGGTGTGTTGGTGGTTAGAAACAACTTTATAGCAGCGCGTTTTTGCCGCCAATCGATGTTTGAATCTAATGTATCGCGGAGTTTATAATAAACTCAGCACGGCCACTTAGCGGAGGTTAGCCGTAGCAACAGAAACGACGCATGGAAGCATGAAGGCAGTGACGCATGAAGACGTTTGGAACGGACGCCCCAAATTACGTCCGTCAGGGAGCATAAATGGGTCTTTAAGACACTCTTAGATTAGGTTGAAGGATTATGTCAACACTATGATTCTTTGTTGGTGCGTTGCCAGGTCTGCTTTGGTGCAACATCAAATCAAATGAAACCAAAGTTTATTTGTATAGCACTTTTCATATACTAAGCATCACAAAGTGCTTTAAATCACAAAAACAAATATTCAAGGAATGTTCAGTATAAAAACATTAAAAAAATAGATAATAGCTCACATGCCAGCTTTAATTGTAAGTAAATGAATTCAGTTGTCTGAAACAGCTGCCCATATTGTAATGCATCTATCAACGAGACTTTAGACCTGCATTTAAGATCATGAACAGAATTATTATTTGAAAGATCACAAACATGAATAAGATGCAAGATTAAATGTTTATTTGTATGAAATCCTAATAACTGTACAATTAATCAGAATGCTTATTTTTACTTTCTAGTCCACCAAAGTGAACTACAACAAGATAATGAAAAAAATTTATTTGCTTTGGATTAGGTTGATTCGAATTGTTTTATTTCTTAATTTATAATTATTACATGAAAATACATGATACATTATTACATGAACTGTCTGGTTGGCTCTACGCATGAGGATGGTACCCCCAATCCTCCGCAAGAGAACTGATGATGATGATGACATGAAAATAAACATTTTCCAGAGTAAATCAGAGAATCACACATACTGTTACCATACAGCAGTCTTATATGTAAGACAGGAAGGGACTGAAAATCGCATTGATGTGAGCATGTGTGTTTTTATTTGTAGACAAAAGCTCCTCAGTCTCTTTGAAATTTTATGAGGCCGAGCAACATGGCTGATGGTTTCTAAATGGAGCAGACCCTTATCGGCTTGGCCCTGTTTTAATGTCTGTGTCCCCCTCCAATAAGGAACACTATGAGCGCAAATGAACCTTGTTACTGATGACAGGCTTCATTACAGTATGTAATCAATTATGGAGGAAATAGTCAGAATGATAATAAGAACGATGAGCGCGGCAGTAATAGCAGCTGATGAAATGTCAGCCTGAGATGTAACCTGAACCGAACTCGTCCAACATCTGTGCTCTGTTCTCTGCTCGAGTCTAAACAGTTTCTGTTCAGACGCAGATTTAATTGTGTTTATATTTCTATAGATATAAGTGCTTCTCTTAACATTTTAATAAAAATGATAATAGTAATAAACACCCCAACCCCCACCAAATAAGTAGTAATAAACCAAATATGTTCAGTAGTTGCAGAAAGGGGTTTCATTTATCCGATAACATCTTGGAAAACCCTCAAAGTTAGTATCTGAGATTTCTAAGCTTTACATTGTAAAGAATCTCTTCAATCCATCAGGCGTGTGCTGGGAAACGGCCAAAATCTTTTGGGCTAGCAAAATCCTGAAGGCTGAAGTTTATGTCAGGAGGGATGCCAAACAAATGGCTGATGATGGACTGGAACCATCTACTCTATCAAACTCTGAGACAAAAACAGGAATATTGTGTTGCAGATTATGCGGAGGATTTTGCATTGGATAAGATTTCTCTCGCTGCTTCTATCTGTAGGGTTTGCATGTTGTCCCTGTGTGTGCCTGGCTTCTCTCTGGGCACTCTGGCTTCCTCCCAAGGCATGCATGGGGAGTGGGAGTTATGACAGGGTGGGTGTTGCAGTAAGGCTAAACAAAACCTGGGTAAGTACCAACGGACAAATGAGGATGAATCAACAACAGAAATTTCATCTACGAAAAATAAAGACAAGAAAATATGATGATTCATATCTTCCTCCAGTCTCGACCAGGTTATGGTTAAGTAATGGTCAGGTAGCATGTGGAAAGGTTCAGGCTAGGGGTCTCTATCTGTCAGCATCCGGCAGTAAGAAGCTACTTGTGGACCCTTCTCATTCTGAACAAAAAGATAAGCCTTTTGTTTACTTTAGACATCAGTGACGCATCGGTCACATAGCAGATTATTATTATTATCTTCTTTTACTAAAGCAGCATCTGTCTTATCTTAAGCTCAACCCAGCGGAAGTAGTTTGCATATGATAGTTTCCTGGTTTGAAACTCCTCACTGAAGAAAGGGAATGACAATTTCTTCTGCCATTGGTTTAATTTATTGTTGACTAATAGCGTCCAACTAACTAAAACACTTTATTATAGTTTATTATACGTTTCTTCGGGGTGCTTGTGGCAGGGGGATCATGGGGGGGCTTGACATTATTATTGTCAATTAAAAGGGAGCCCTGCAAAAAAAGTTTTTTCAACAGCGTGCCAGTTTCCTCTCAAAGATTTTTTCCCTGAGTTCTTCTTCAGGAAACTCTATGACAGATGTGGTTGTATAAAGCAAAATGGTTTGCATTCTTTAGATGCTCTTAGATTGATGGATGAACTCTGTGATTCTTTGTTGGTGCGTTGCCAGGTCTGCTTTGGTGCCACATCAAATCAAATTAAATCAAACTTTATTTGTATAGCACTTTTTAAACATTATGCATCACAAAGTGCTTTACATCATAAAAACAAATATTCAAAGAATGTTCAGTATAAAAACATTTTTAAAAAAATAGATAAATCAACACACATGATCGCCACATGCTAGCTTTAATTGTAACAAAATGAATTCAGTTGTCTGAAATTTAAGCAGCCCATACTGTAATGCATCTATCAACGATAAATGTGTCCAGGATGAAGGTAGAACAGTAAGCTTATAGCTAGTTGCTTGTATGGGGCTAATGCATCAAATGTGTGGGAACCACTATCTTAATTTCAGTCTCTAAATTCTTGGAGTGAGTGTGGGTATGAGTGGTTGTTGGGCTCTCTGTGTTGTCCCTGTGATGGACTGGCTACCTGTCCAAGGTGCACCCTGCCTTCTAACTTATAGCTGCTGGATAACACGTAACAAAACAAGAGTTCCATGATGCATCATGGCCTAAAAACATTGTCCATTTCTGAAGTAAGACTAACAGAGGGGGTGTTTACAATGGCTAAACCAAAAGATTTGTTGGTTGTTTCAGACAAAAAGTCTGTGGTCAATAATCATGAGATATTCTAAATGACTTAGCCATAACCTCTATGGACATGAATTGTAGATGTTTAATACAACATTTGCCGCCAGTCATCACTGAGTTGACAGTCTGTCGATTCTAACTTGAAAGAGGATAGAATAAAATAATTTATCTTTGATTTTTTGTAACTGTGTAACAAAATATTGCCCAGTCATAGTTAAGTCAGCACACTGTGTCCTTGTCCCTGACATTACATGAAGTACTCATGAGTTAATTGTATCAAGCGAACTTCAGAACCATAGCATTTTAAATACATATGTAACTATATTAATCACAGTTTAAGACTTTTTCTCTTTAAGCTACCTGAATGATGAGTTTGTTAAGTGACACTGCAGTTAAAAAGATTTTATAAGAGCAGAGCAGCATACTTGAAATGCTCCACAAGACCACAGCTGGCAGCTGCTTCTAGACCCAGTATCTAATCCATTTAAATGTCTGAGCTAAGAATCAGAAGACTTTATGAAAGAAAGCTACTTTTTTGGTAATCCAACTGTACTTATGGGCACTTGCTTTTCTGGTTTTACAAAAACATCAAACTTTAGAGAACCAAGCCCTGTTTGAGTCTAGTTGAGTGAATACACAGGAAGTATCTGAGCAGGTTTTAGGTTTTGCATTTTTTGCTGTTTTCCTCAGACTAACATGTTTGCTTGCATTTCAGAAGTCCTCTTTTTGTCAGGTAAACACAATAGCTCATTTTGTTCTCATTGCATGCACATCAACATACTGCTTATCATTAATTATTTTTGAATAACACCAATAAATATACAGTTCAAAGCAAAATGAAAGCTGCTTTTTATGTACTTATTTTTTACATTTGTCATCAAATTCATAAAAGTAAACGTATACTGTATGTGAAACAATTGTCTTTAAACAAATGGGCTCTGGATCTGGTAATTGTTATACATTTGTATCTGGAAAAACATCTATAGATGTAGTATTGCGCCAACGCACTCTGACAATAGTGAAAAGAAAGCGTTTTTGTGAAGCATCACAAGTGGACTGCTATCAAGTCACTTCTTGCTCTTGTGACTCAACATATGACGCTCATAGAAAATCTAGATAAAACTAATGAATGATAAACGGTTGAAGGGGAATTTTCCATTCTGTATATAAGTAGGATTGGTCCATCACATGCATTTATGCCCTCATGCCATAGTTGGACATGCTCACACTTGCTTCTGGTTATTCTGCTTTCATTGTTTCTTTCTTGTCATTCACTATGCTCATTGGTGAGATAAAGTTCACACCATGTTGAGAGTTCCTTATGATTAAGTTTCCACAGACGCGTTGAACATAAGTTACATCTGGATCTCTCTTTGACTTTTTAGAAGGTCCTAGGAAACCTTTCAGCTCAAGTCTTCATATAAAAAAACTGTTCTAGGTCGGAAAAGTTTGTGGAAGCAACCCAGCTACAATGTCATGATGAAGATGTTGATGATTAGAAGAATGTGCACAAACACGCTGGTCCACTGTATTACCTATGCAGTGCGTAAAGCTGGATTTGCATCTTAATGGCATGTGCATTCTCTAAGGTTAATAACAGTTTTGGAGCCAGGGAAGTGTTGTAAATGTCAAAGTAATTGCAAAGATAGAAATTATGCAAAGACCTCTGATTTACGCAGCATTCACAGTATGTATACTGTATGTATACAGATGTTAGTGAGGCAAAGAAATGTTGCTATTTGTGTGAAGAGAAAGTTTAAAAAAAAGAAACAAACAAGGAAGTATTAGTCTGTTATTATGGTTGTAAAAATCCTCATAGAAAACCTACCGGAAGCATCTCAGTTTCATCCAACTTATAATACCCCGCCCCCCCGACCCCCCCGGCTGGTGTTTTTTTAAATTAAAATATCTTGGTAAGTTTTTGGTGTTATTATAGTCATTGAAGAAATTTTTAAACCCAAAGAGTCCCAAATTTTAAGCTCAAATCCCTGAGCTCTGTTTATATGAACCGGTTCTGCTGTTGTACTGTTTAAACTAGAGTAACCAACTGATGATATGTTTTCCATGAAATTAATTTATAAATCATAATCTTGTAAGTATATTTTATGGCACAATTGCATTTTCATTCAGGAGTTTTTCCCTGGATTTCTTTTGTAGTACATAAAAAAAGGTTAACTTTTTTTAAGTTTAAATAAACCATTGTAGTAGTAGGAACGGACCCAAAAATGATCACCATATGAGAATGGCTATAAAACCCTTTGGATTGGATCTCAATTGTGCTGAGTGTGTTTTAAGGTTTGTTTAAGGCTCTTGCTTCCTAGTATGAAGTCATTTTCAAAGAAACTGCATTTGTTTGCTGCATTTTTCAAAGCTTGCCCCAAACAAGTTATGCAGGGTTGAGCTCAGTGGACTGACAGGGCTGTGACATTACTAATAGCACACAATCCCCTCTCTTTCCTCTGCAAGCTGTTTTTGGACAGCTGAGAGGTGTGCTTGGGGTCACTGCCTTGCTTTATTACAATTTTAGAACATCTGAAATGGGTTTCTGAAAGTAGAGCAAGACACTACAAGATGGAGTAATATCCATAATCAACTTTACCTGCAGGTTAACAACCTCAAACCATCACTGATCCTGTCACGTTGTAGGTCATGCAATGTTGTATCATGATTTCATCCCATCTGATGATGTACATACACATGATAATTTGAGTCAGAGTTTTAATATAGATGGTCATGTGCCTATTGGAGTCTTCTCTTATTGTTTTGGAGGATTAAAAGGGGGTTCTTAGTAAATGTAGAGCAATGTTCAGACCTTTGATTTGAACACTGCAATAGAATGAGAAAAGTTAATGCAGGACACAAAGAGGAGCTTATCCTCTGCAGAGCAAGTTAGTGGATGCCTCCCACTGTTTAACAGGTCAGACTGTGCCCCAGTCAGATGATTCAGACTGAGTTCCTCCTGTACTGCACCTACTCTCCTTCTACAGTATTTTATGAGCCTTGAGGGGGTTTCATTTTGTTTCCTGGAAAGACCATCGAAACATCTGACATGGAAGTCTGTTTTATTATGAGTTCTGATTGTCTTTAATTAAGCTTTTGCAGAATTACAGACTATGACAGAAGTACAACTGCCTACTCCTGTTTGGCTGGATGAATAACTTTGTGAACTACATAAAACACTTTTGAAAGGTACTTTCATTAAAGTTGCAATAAAGATCATGTGCTTGTCACAGTGTAGACTTTTTAAGAGGTCATTGACTGAAGAGTAGCTTTTCAGGCCACTGATGAGCCAAGTGTGCATGCAGTCAGGTGGAGACACTTGTTTGGTCAGTCACAGCCTACACTGGGAATAACATTTAACTTGTGAGAATGAAGACATAAAAAACAAAGTAGGATTTAATGTTTAGCTTCTGCCTCCTGACCGTAACGCAGCATCCGTGCAGCCAACGTGTGATATTTGTGATTTCACACAGGGCTGTGGAAGCTCCGGCTCATATCTACATGACATTCCTTATTGTGCTTGGATCACTGCATTGTGGGACTCCTGTTTAGGGGAATTAACCCTGCAGGCGCTCTTAGGTCCTAGCTGACAAAAATGCCACATTGAGCCAAACTTGACTCTTGAAGATGCTCCAGCTGAATGAATCACAGACCATCGTGTTCACAAGCAAAGTAAAAATAAATCACGTATACACTAGGATGACTTCATACCTTCAAAAATGACAACAAAGAGGTAAGACAACAGTTATATTTCACATCTATGTGTGCAAAATGTTTATATGTTGTGGAACTAGTAAAATATTAGGAGACAATTTTCTCACTCTATAAACAACTTGCCATGGAAGCTACAGAACACATGAGGTGTAGAAAGCAAAGTGTTGTCTCTGCTGGTTGAAAACCAAAATAAAAGGATTGACTGCCTGCATCAGGGCACCAAACATGCTGCACTTATTTAAGTTTCTTTAAAAGAAAAGATATATTAACAAATCTATATAAAGACAGAAAGTAAAATCATTATATAATATAATAATAACATAATAACTTGAATTACTTTTATGTTTCCAAGGGCCTGATATTCTCGATGCATTTTATATACATGGACTATACATTTAATGAATTACAAGAATCCAAATCATAAAACTGTGTTGTTGAGACTTGTTTTATTTCCTGTTTCATTAATGAAAGAGCCATAACTCGCAGACTTTTTAAATACAAAAGAAGACATACCAATTCCAGGGAAAAACACTTAAATTTAGGAAAGCAGATGAATAAGAAAAGGATGAGCCCCAGAATTTATATGCCTCCACCTATGATCGCCCTCTGTCTCTCTGCAAAGTTAACTAAAAGTTTTAACAGTTAGTTTTTGTGTAGTTGGACAGAGACAGACCTGCTAGCTGCAGGGTAATTTACACTGAAATGTAACAGAACTGCTCTAACAACAAATAGCCTGCTATGTGTGAAGATATCGTGTGCTCCATTTGACTGTTTGGTTGGGGGTGGTCTTTGTGTTCATGAGCTGCACATTGGTGTGTTTTTAAGTGGTACACATTTATATTACTACTATATAATTGTGTCTAAGTTGCATACAATTTTGTTATGAAGATTTTGTCCTACAAAGCAGAAGGACTCACCCAAGTCAACATGTTCATGTGAAACATACTTAATGATTAGTTTCCTGCATGATGATTTGTGAGCGACACATTTTACCAGCCTCACCCCAAGTCCTAGGTAATTAGTACCATTAGTGTTGAGACGTAAAACTGGAAAGGTCAAATAACTGAGCATGTGTCAGACTTTTCACTGCTAATAGGGCAGGCAGTATATTGAGATCTTCAAATATAGCGAGCCTTTGTCACACAAGATATAGAATGAGGGAATCAAGTTTATATCGAGTTAGCTTGTTTTGAGTCTCAAATTCCTTTTTTTGCATTTTGCACAACTTTATTTTTGTTATGGTCATTGAAATGTTTTTTTCATTATTTTGATAAACTACTTTAATTTCAGTCAAATATTTTAATACACATGAGCTGTTTATCAGTACATTAAGCGCATTTATCACCAAGGCTGGTTATTAGAAAATTCTAATTGGGTAACTGACCAAGCAAAATATATCCAGATGTGTATCCTACATCATGATTCAGGAAAAAATGATCAACATATGATTTTTTGTTCATATCACCTAACTGCCTAACTGGTAATACCATAAAAACAAACAAATGGCGAAAGTGGTACTTTTTTTAAGGAACTATACCTGATATTATTTTAATCTTTTTAAGAAAAATGGTTTTCTACGTGGTATAGTATGTGGTAAAAGTGGTAATTTCATTACAATTAATGACTCATTGATTACGCATATGTACGAGTCCAGGGCATTTTAGGTAGCGAAAGCGGCTAGTTTTTTTAGCATTGGCGTGACGCTCTTTCTCTGCCGGGTTAATTTTTGGAACGTCGAGACTCCGATCAGCCAATAATAGCGTTCCCCTAGTGATCCGGAGTCAAATTATGAAAGTTAAACCCCTTAGCCAAGAAAATGCGTCACACAAAAGCTATTAAAAAAAAAGCCGCTATCGCTGACTAAGCTAGCCGGACGTGAAATCGGGTATAGTCCCTTTAAGGTCTATGAATACACATGTGCTGATAATATTGGATAAAACAAACAAAAAAGTTATCATTAAATGTTCATACGTTTATTCTGTAGTTCAGAAGTTTTCCAGGGATGTTCTCAAAGACCCACATGTAAGAACAACATGTTCTCCACATTCACTCTGGGCTTCTGTTGGAGAGAGTTTCCAGTCATCCGACCAGAAGTCTGGGAAATCCCAGTCAGTGTATGAATATGATGGTTAATCTTCCAGAGCAACAACTGTAAGTGACATGCCAGCTGACATGGATTCACCAGGATGCTCACGTTTTTATAGTACTTCTTTACTTTGTTATAAAATTTACTGCAACCTCTTTATATAAAACTATTACTATTACATCTTTATCTTTTTGTGCAGCTGGTCATCCTACAAAAACTGGAGAACCGATGTGAAGCCATGTTTCAATATCTCTAAAAGGGAGAAACAGATTGCTGATGCCAATGCATCATTTAACATACTTACCTCCATAAAAAGCATTTAGAAAAGGATTAATGTTCAGACTGCAACAAATAAGAGGAAATGGAGTAATCGATGGTCTAGCAGTGAGTTTATTGTGAAACATTGATTAAAAGAGCATCAAGAAAAACAAGTTAGTATGAGGAAAAGAAGGCAGAAAAATTTAAGCAAACATGGATTTGCTGCTAGTAAGTTGCTGGATGCCATTTGAGATGGATGTTATCTCAGAATTCACCATTTGACAAGAGCAATTAGTTCATGTTCTTTCTTTAAAGTTCCAGTCTGTAACATTCAGGCCGATCTCTAATTATTAAAACTAAATTTGCAGAACTATGTTTCAAGACTGTAGAATTAAGTTAATTTTGCTGTTTAAATCGTCTTAGAGAGAGGAATTAATATTCAAAGATGTTGATGTATACCAGAGATTTATAATAGATGTACAAGATCATCATTGTTCCTTTAATGTCATCAGCTCTATTATAAATTATCATCAACTTAGCAAACATGGGTTTTGCTTCGCAGCTTTCACTGCATGCCTTTCATTTTCCTGCATATACTCCCAACTTTAAACCCTAAACAGAAACGGTATGAAGAGTAAAAGATCAAAACATCAAACAGGAACAGACGTTCAAGGCCCGTGGTCTGACAGCGGCCTTGTGATCCTACTTACATAACAGGACCCTCCTTCACCCCTCTAAATACACACACAAACCCAGAAAACGGTCCTTGAGTCAGCGCCAGCGTTGGAAAGCAGAGCGGCTGAGAACGCACCTCGTTACCCCCAGTGATTACAGTGGAGAAAAGACCCCTCCCACCAGCCCACTTTGCTCAGATAACAGCCTCGTTGTTGGATGCAGGAGTCAAACAAAGGCAACCCTGTCCCTCTCCTCTTGCTCACCCTACTCTCTGTATCTGTTTCCTCTGTGGTCGGCCAACAGGCCCCTTAAACCCAAAAGATACCTGAACCACTCCCGCTATCTCTCTTTCCTTCCATCCCTCCATCCTCGGCTCTCCCCTCTCTGGTACATAATCCCGAGGACACAGGGTCGCCTGATTAGGGAAACTCTATATGGTGGGAGTACTTTGATGGGATCAAAGGGAATTTGGCCCAAAATGGTAGAGATGAAATGTCATGACTTGTTGAACTGGCATTGTTGCATCCTCATCTTCTCTTCATGTTATCATTATTATTACAGCCTGAAGTGAGTAACTTTTGAGGTAAGTGACTGAAACCACATTAGATAAGATAAACCTTTATTGATTCCCAAAGCAAAGGAGAAATTCAGGTGTTGTAGCAGAACAAAAGGTAAAAACATGCACTGAGATTCAATAAAACTAAAAAATAGAGTAATTGAATAACACAGTGTGATAAATATCCAAAGAGAATAAGAAAGAGATTTCTGTAAATTATTTAAACATTTTTACTTTCCTTTCCTTGTTTTTTGCTTCACTCGATCAGGATGGTGTTATCTCTGTGAAGGACATCGACCTGGTGATGTCAGAGGGACTGGGAATGCGTTACGCCTTCATAGGTCCAATGGAAACAATCCACCTCAATGCACCTGAAGGTAACACTTTTCCTGTTTACACTCACTCATACAGTAAATAGATAATATACAGGTTATAATTTAAATCTTATTTCATTTTTCAGGCCAATAAAGGAAATTAAAGGGTAAAAATAGCATGTGATAATCGCCTTAAACACATGGTTAAAAGTCAACGTTGTAGTTTCTCACTGTCAGGATGCGTAGATGTTTGGTATTGTGGTGGTAAATTATTTAGTTTTTAGTTTAGATTGATTCCACCAATTTGGAGTTTTAGGAAAATTGTACTAAAGGAGAACTGTAAACAATCCACAATTACAAAAGTCCAATCCAAGCCCTAATTAATAACTTCTGTTACCCCATGGGATGTTAAGCTGGGGAATTTTTTAAGTATTCCAAGATGGAAAGACTGGAATTAACTGGAATTTGGGAATAATTTCAACAAACTGTGTTAAATCCAAACATAAAGATTTTGTTTTGTCATGAGTAGATGTCCATCTATCCATCCATCCATCCATTTTCGGAACCGCTTAATCCAATTGGGTCGCGGGTGTGCTGGAGCCTATCCCAGCTGTCAAGGGGCGAGAGGCGGGGTACACCCTGGACAGGTCGCCAGTCTGTCACAGGGCCTATTGAAAAACAATAAATGTAAATCTTTTAAACAACACTAAGGATGATTCATTCATAAGTGAATTCTTTATTAACCTAGAACTTGAATAGGAAACCTGGTGTTTTATTTACTTCAGCTTGACAGATTTCTTCATATCCCATGTTTCATCACTGTGTTTCTAGTAGCCCACAAGTGTTAAACCACTAGATTTCCCATTTTGTTTGCCAAGCAACACCAAACACACTTTAATACAATTGTGTTTATGTGTCATCCTTTTGTAGCTTCTGTATGTTTAATGTTATTTATCAGCCACAAGCATCTTGTGATGTCAGCTCAACTAATCCAGATTTTCAACATTTTTTAGTGCAGTGCAAGAGGAGTGCAAGAGGAGTTTTGAATGGGAAATAATAAAGTTTAGATGTACTTAAATGGTAAATTTTGGTCTATGTTTGAAATATAGAAAACACTTTCATTTTATCCCTCCCTGGGCCGCCACCTTACCGTGGTGGAGGGGTTTGCGTGCTCCCTGCTTTGGCAGGGAGCCGTACAAAGGGCGGCCCGAAGACCCCAAATGGAGAGAGACATTAAAGGATCTGTGTTTCCCTCGCCCGGACGCGGGTTACCGGGGCCCCCCCCTGGAGCCAGGCCTGGGAGGGGGGCACGCGGGCGAGCGTCTGGTGG
>JAVQJG010238959.1:0-19661 GCA_036024015.1 Craterocephalus amniculus | reverse complement strand
AAAATGAACTAAAAAACAGACACATTCAAATGATTCTTCTGCATCTATTAATGTTTTGATTGATTTGATTGAACGTGCTGAACAAGATTAATTTCCTTGAGCGGAGGATGAAACCACTCCAAAATTAATTCCTCTGTGGTATTAAAAAAGTGTTTATGTTTTGATGGTTTTCTTAAATCCACAGGCACCTTTTTCCATTTTCCACAGTTTAACACTTTGTTGTTAAACTGTGTTTCCACAAACAGTCACTCTATGAAATCCTCTGAAACCTCCAAACCTCCCAGGCCATGTTACACACCTGCACTCACTTTCTCTTTAGTGGGAAATGTCAGCTTGGCTTTTTTTCTATCAACCTTAAAACATTTTAAAGGTCCCTCAAGCCTTTCCCCCAAGAGTTGGGGCTGAAGGGAAAGGGTAGCCGTTGAATGGGATGTGCTGTCTTAATTCAACACCCGAGTGCATTGTGTCAAAAAGAGAAAAAGCAATCGGAGATGAGATGAAAGAAATGGTGGGGCGGGGGCAGCAAATGTAAATAAGCGGGGGAAGCAAAGCTGGAGTGGGAATTCCTCTTTTGGTAACTGGGAAATCTTTGAAGGAAAATACATCTAAACTCTTAAAATGAATTGAAACATGTTTACTTTTGTTCTGGCTCTTTGAAGCTGAGCACATTTTTACAAAGATAATATAAATACAAATAGAACTTAAATGGGAAAAAGCTCTGGCATCAGAAGAATGAAAGGATGATGAAGGCAATATGGAGTCCTTTTTAGGATTTAAAAAAGTGTAGTCTGTTTTAATAGAGACATCATGCAAGAAGCTTTCTTTTTAAAGGAATAAAAATGGGTAAAGTTTTGATGTCAGATATGAGTCAACACTTTGCTTGACTCAAAGAAACGGACCGGCACAAAAAATCCACTCATATGAAAAGATTCATTTTAAAATGGCATTTCTAAGACATTTGTCTTTAAAATGTTGTTTCATTATTTTAGCTTAAGACCAACATCTGTGATTTTTGCCTGTCAGAACAGTCCAGATGGACTAGAAATCTCACAACCTAACGCGGTGCATTACTTTCTGTCAGCCAACAGCAAATTGGTTTGTTTCTAGCTTATTCTTAGAAAATAAAAGCTATGATGTACTCTAGTTCAATCATGGCTTCATGCTCACTGAATATTCTAGAAAATATTTCACATTTCCAAGTTTACTACATTTGAGAGCAGCTGTGAATCTTGCTTTTTGCCTTCATAATGCTTTAACTGATAGAAGTTGTGTGAACAAATAGAGATGCTCAGAGTTACATGTTTTTGCATGAAGCCTATTACTAGTAAAATCAAGAATAATTGACCTAAGTTTACCCGCTCTTCACCCTCTTCATAGATGATGTTTTTTGTTTGTAAGGTCTCTGCCATATTCGACATGGCTCGGTCTGTTTTCTCATCTTGTCCCTATGCAGTTTAGTTCAGCTCAGGGTCATTAGAGTGGAATGAAAGCCTATGCACACAGCCACTTTCCAGTGATATCACTTGGAGAAAATGATTCGTCAAATGGCTTAGGAAAGCCGAATGGGCCTGGGGAGAGGCTCCAGTGTTACCATAGTGGATATTAAGAAGTTATAACAACCCCCTGATGCTGCTTAAACCAAAGAATAGTTCACATGAATGCTTCCTCCAGTGCTTTAAGTATGTCATCTATTCAGGAAAACAGTGTCCGAACGATTTTAGATATAGCCTCATGACCAGACATGCCATTCATTTTTCCGATAAATAATGCCAACAGGAAATGTCTTTTCTTCTTTATAAAACAAAGGAAGAGGAGGGCAAATGTTTGCACTGTAAAGTCTCCTGCCGGTCCAACAAGCAGTAATGAGCAACTAGAGATCACGCAAATAAATGACTTCCTTAAATAAACATTTCCATTCCTTAATCACTACTGTAGGAATCGCATAAGTCATGCATGAAACTCTACGTGTAATGAATTCAGAGCCCCAACCAGAACTATTGTTGCATCGATCCACACAGTGCAACTCCCACAGAAAAGCCAATATGTGTGTTATTGATCTGAAAATAGTGGTGGGGCCCTGCAAGCCCAGTACATACAGCTATAGCTAAAACGACAGGTATCAGTGACTCTCTGTGCTCCTTAATGCTTTTCTGTTTGCATTGTTCATTGTTAAGCTCCCGCACACTGCATAAATTGTATGTCCAAACACACTAATAGAGGCTTCAAATACATAGAGTAGACTGATGTGTGTGTTTACATATGTGAGTCAGTGGTGGCAATCATGGGATTGGTTTCTGATTTCTAACCATGAAACAATATTCTTCTTTCATGTACAGTAGATAAATGTCAGCTTAATGATTAACTAAATTATTATTCTAAAATTGAGATTCTTACAAACTTGAGTGTGTCTTACACTGACCTCAAAGTTTGTGCAATATGAATGATTTTTCACACATGATCAGGTTAGCATTGTAATGCCAGCATGTTGCTTATTTTGTCACATGATGGTTGGTTGAAAGGTAAACAATGCAATTTGTGTATTATAAGGGTGCAAGTCAAATTAGACTGTAACTGTCTCTTTGACACGTCCATAAACATTAAACCACACTGCCGGCTGAGCTCCAGAGGCGACAGTCTTCAGTGAGTACTCCATCAGAGTAAAATATCACTACAAATAATTGATGTATTTCTCCTGTGTGATACTTGAAGCACAAATCAATTTTATTTTAACCACCAGCACATGTCAGGATTAAAAGTAAGTGTGGAACAGGTAATCCATACAAACACAGAATGTACACTGTGACACGCATTCATAGATTTAATGGTGAGCCTGTTATGAAAGCCTTAATTTTCCTCCTACCCACAAAGAAACTCTAATACCTTTTTCTAAGATATAAATGGACTGAAGCTAAATTAGAGCAATTTGCATCTAATGTGAGCCATTAAGGAAATAACAGCATTTGCAGGTCAGACTTTTTTCTTTTGTCCCAGCTGGAGAAAAAACCCAGCAACAACAGAGCAGGAATGTGTAAGTAATGTGTTTGACAAATGGGCTTCATTAATCACTGAAGATAGAAAGAAAAAAGACACAAGGCTTTTTGGTTGCAGTGGTACAAAATGCATCTGAATAAACGTTACCAGGGAGAGAGACAGTGCTCTCTAGGTTTCAGATGATGCTCATTTTGAGAAACACAGTGATATAGTGAAGAAGCACATGTATTGTAAAAGCAGAGAAAAACTAATCAGGGAAAAAAAATGTCAATTATGCCATTAGTGACAGTAACTGACATTATCTGAAATGATGCAATGGTTTTTAATAACTGTTTGAACTTAGGATCTAAAGTGCACACGCTGATTCAAACTAAAAAATCTAGCTCAATTTAGCACGCTAAAACAAATGCTGGTGTTGTAAACATAACCTAGTCTTCTATAATGAAGATATGAAACCACCTTCTCTCAGTAAGTAAGTTGAGTTTACTGAAGTTAGATGAGCCTTAAACCTTAAACCCACCCACATATATTTTTGTAACAAATACAAAACTAAAACAAACAGCTGACGCAATTAGCTTAGCATACATACTTAAACGTGTGCGTAGCAGCTGCACATTACAGAGAATGCACAAATTTTACCTGGGGGCCAACGAGATTAAGACCACAAAACGTACATATGCCTCATGTGAACCCAGGTTTGGATACATAAAGCAAAGACGACAGGCTGCTGTGCAAAAGTGCTTGAATGCTAGTTTCTGCTATGCCAATTATCATATCAGTGACAGCATTAATGGAAAAAACCTCTATTTTTATTTTTTTCTCTCTCCTTTTAAGCAATTTCTCCTTAGAGGAGAAATTGCAAACATACAAACTTTCTGTGTTGGTGCTTAGAATGTACATTAATATTGTGGTGCAGACTTTTTCGTGTCAGTCCCAAAAAAGGTTAGATGCATTTTCACAAATGTCTTTGACAGCATCCCATGTTGCTTTGGGTTAATCTCTTAGCTTGAGAAACGCTGAGCATTGATCTTGGGAAAAATCTGCCATGCATACTACTGAACGAAACTGCTTTGATGTTTAAGGTTAGTCTGTGAAGGGCTTAGAAAAATAAAGAATAAAAATGGAGGAAAGTACGGGTTTCTAGGTCATTTGATCTTAGCTAAACAGACTCGTGTATTTACCATTGACATTGGAAGGTAATGGAATGCCAGGGTGCACTTTCTAAACAAACAACTTTGCTTTTATGTAATTCCAACATTTGAAACTTTCAATTTTTGAAAAAGAAAGTACAGTATTTGAAGAAGTAATGTCATCTCTTGGACTCTTTAAGAAAAAATCTTGTAATCAAGCTACTATACTTTGTAACATTAAAACATTTGATCAAATACAAATAGATATTGAGTTGGTCAGTTAAGGTCCAGCCCTTGGGGAATCAGAGAACTCTCTGTAAGTGTCTGGCTAGGAGAAATGCTCTTTTGAACTTTCCTACAGGAAATTGTGTCAGTTGCAATTAGTTAAGCTTAAACTGGAAACCAGTGAGACTAGCTCCGGAGATAGAGCAGTTGTCTACCGACCAGAAAGATGGTGGTTCAATTCCTGGCTTCAGTTCTTAACTACATGTTGAAGTGTCCTTGGGCAGGACAATGCACCCCACGTTGCCTCCCTATGTGCCTATCAGGTATGAAAGTGAACAGGGAGCACTCTGTGTGCATAAACAGAAGTGTGGTATGAATGGATGAATGTGACATGCAGTGTGAAAGGGCTTTCAGGGGTCAACATGACTAGAAAAATGCTATACAAGTGCAGTCCATTTACCATTTACCAAACATAGGAGAGCTAAGGAGACCAAGCTATCAAACAAGACTCGAGGTTTGGAACCTGCTCAGTTACGTCATATCATGAGCTTTTTTCTCTTGTTGATGTCATGGTCTGTGGGTTTTGCTCTTGGTTTAGAGTCATTTCTTGCTTTTTGGTTCTTTCTTGTTTCCTGTTATATTTTGTTGAGATTATGTCCTTGTGTTCTGTGAACTGTACTTCCTGCTCCCTTATTATCACACCTGTTTTCTACCTCACCTGCTTTTCATGATGGCCCAATCCCAGTCCGAACCCTACACACTAACTCCATTTCGCATGTTCTCCCGGAGGCTCAGCCATATTAAGGGCGTCCCAAACCACGTCGTATTGAGGGAGAGTGGACCATTCAGCCCTCAGATACAGTCTGCACTGACTGACAGTTGAATAGTTAATAAACTAGATTAATTTAGAAAATCACAGATATTTTAAATCATATAGCACATGTTGTACTGTTCCTTTATACTGATACATAAAATAATAATTTATTGCATCAAAATATGAATACCAAAAACGGAAAATAGCACATGAATTTCCATTCACGTACTTTCCGCTGGAGAGATGGAAGATTATTGATACCCGAGCTGCTGAGATGAGATAAAGTTTGACCTTTTAATATGATGGAGAGCAATGAAATTATGGTAAATGCTAAGTATTGCATTCTGTTAGAAGTTCTCTGGTGCTATTTGTAGCCTAATTAGAACAGTGTTTTTGAGACAATAATCAAGCCAAAAATATATAAAGTATAGTTAAGTAATTTTGATTTAGTTAAAGACTTTTGAGTTTGAATAGTGCCATTCAACAGAAATTTATAATATTTATATTGGTATAAATTACTGAAAATAAAGATTTAACAGGTTATTAATGATATATTCCTGTACAGTGTTTGGGAACCTCATATTAGATTGTGAAATAATTGTAATTTACATCAATTTGATTTTTGTAAAGTAATAATGTAACCCTAAACCTAAAATCTACTAGGAAATCCTGTTATTTATGAGGTTAAGTTAATAAAAGACAAATAAGAGTACCTGTATAAAGGGAGTATTGTGTGATAATTTAACAAGTTAGCCTAGTTAATGTGACAGAAAGTTTCTTTTTCATTCTTTGAATCAAGGCGAATCTGATCTTTTGCATGCATAAAGGCGTAAGTAACAGTCTCATATTACTACACAGCTCATAAGCAATCAACCATCCTCTGCTCTCTGTAACAACACCTCTAATAGTGAATTCTGCTTAACTGAAGGTGCACTTTATGTTGACTCTGCGTTCTTTACTGTGCATAGCATAGTTTTGTGGGCACATGAGTGACTGCACTGACACTTTATGGCTGTGGAATGTCAATGTATTGACTTTACTAACCCAGATACTGCTGTAATGCTCCATTAAACTAATTGTTTGAGAAGTGGTGGGGAACTCTCAAAGGGCATTCCACACCAATTAAAAATGCATACACTCACACAAATATACACTCACCTACATACAAGCAGAAAGTCAATGAACACTGGCCTTTGAGTGTGTTGTGTGTGATTTTTAAAATAGTGGTTGGAGCTGTTTGGCTATATGTCAGCAGATGCACTGTTATTGATCCCTTCAGTTAACATTCACCTTTCACCCACCAATCTTCCCACCTTATTCCATCTAAATCTCATACATGTGTGCTGCAAAAAAGAAAAGAAAAGAAGGCATTAATAGTGGACTTATACTTTATGGGTCAAACTTAGTTGTCTGTAACAGTGTAGAGGCCCTTTTGCAAATGAATTTCAATGTCCAGAACGCAACTTGTGCCATTAGTACGAACCTCTGATGTAGTTTTCTGGAAAGAATTTTACTTTTTTAACTATATATTTTATGATGCTGTTTAGAGCAGTTTTTTTCTACCGTACCTTGTCACTTTCACGCCTGTAATCATTGTAAAGAACACCCCAGGTATCATTATGTCCCTCAGGTGCCATGACACAAAAATATTCTGCAAGACAATTTAAGGAAATGACAGGGTGGCGGACATGAATGCTGAAATTATGTGAAAAAAATCACATAGAAAGTCAAGGTTGTTTTGAAAAATCTCAGGAAAATATGATTTACCCTCAGGCTGGAGAGAATTCTATACTTGCTTGGTTATTGGGTGCATTATTCAGGGGGTGTTAATGTGTCACAAGTGAAGGACAAGAAGTAAATTACTCAACCGTAAATGACATTAATATCCTGCTCTTAAATTTCCCTGTATCAGGGTGATTTTACACACCTAATCTGTTTAGCGTGACCCATTAAGACTGGTGCAAAGGCTGTCAAATACTGTCTGGAGTTCATTTAAAAAGACAGAAAAAAATGTTGCTTTTTCATTTCTTTTTGAAATAGAATACACATTTTGCACATTCACTGCATTTTATTACTCAGGTGGCAACTAAAGGCGTCGGTGTCTTCTGCAAATTACTCCCATGGTGCTTTTCTATTACATTGTGTATCATCTGTAATGATTTGATTGGAGCTGGGAGCATGCATAACACTTTCAACACACGTGCAAACTAGGAGTCCCATTAACAGCCTAACACAATAGTGATTAGCTCATGTGACAATCAATCATTTGCTCAAAAGAATCTGACTGATTAAGCTATTAAATGAATAAATGAATAATAGCTGCCTGCAATATCAACCCTTTTTTCACATTACCTGAGCCAAATGAGAAGGGGAAGTTACCGAGCTGAAGCCTCCAGCTCTCTGTCTGACTGTCACAGTGTTAGCAGTTTCCATTTTACCTAAGTGTAAGGAAAACACTTGAGAAAATTAAGACTACAATCAGGTGAAAAAAATCTGCCAGTACAGTCAGGAAATTACACTTTGAGATTTCCTGAAATAAGAAAACCTATTTAAAATGTGAAAAATCTCCTCAAACCAGTTGTGAAAGACTCATTCCAACTCCCTTAAGATGGAAAACCATCCAAACTAGCCTGTCACTGCCTTTTTCAGTGTTTTTCAGTCTTTTTTCAAATACAGTATGTAAAACAAAAGCAACTAAAGATGATTCTTATTTCAAGTAATGCTGTCAATTATTATGTTTTTGTTTACTAATGAGAAAAAACATTTACACTAAATGAAATCAATAATAATGGATTCAGTTTATTTGTGTTCAAGCCACCTAAAAGTGCTTCACATTGACTCTATTATTCATTCACCCACCATTACCACACTGCTTTCAGTAATACAGTATGTACTTCAGTCTGTCCGTGACAGTGGCAAAAAGAATGGACAGGTTGGTTTTAATGGGTTTTTTTCTTCATTAAGAACTAGAAATAAGTATGCCACCACTTGTTTAAAGATATTTCTCAGTTTCTTCTTACTTCAGGAAGTGTTTTTTCATTTATAAAGCTACAACTCATTTTTGAAGTGGGAAATTGTTTAAATGAAAGTCGCACCCTGTAACTTTTTTACTTTAAAACTCTGCATCCCCGACTTGTTTGACGGCACAGCGACGTCCATGTGCATTTCTGGAGCAGTCCTTGTCTAGCAGACTCTGTCATATCCAGGTTGGCTGCATGGTGTTTCAGCTTATTTACTCTTTGCCCACACATCACATGCTAGCAAATGGAAATAAACAGACCGGATGGAATGTGCACCGTCGCTGATACACCAGATAAACTTTAAAAGACCCTATGGGAGGTAGAGAGGAAACAATGTAGAGACATAGCAAGAGATATGACGAAAGTCGCAATAATTGTTTTTTACTAGCTGAAGAGGGCTCACAGAACAGGTGGAATGCAAAATGGATGCTGGATTAGCCGTTGATCAGGCGTGTCACTGAGAAAATGGAAAAAGTTATGTACTGTAGTGTGTGCTTGATATGCATGTAAAATAACCAAATATTGCAATTTAGAAATATAAGTCATATATATTCTCATATTTTGCACATTCTGCTCTTCCCTCATATATCACTCAAGATAAAAAAGACTATGTAAGATGGTAAGACTTTGTGAGACCATTTCTGCAGTGTTTTCTGTTCCTATTTTTATGGCTAAGAATTGTGTATCGTTATGGTGATATGCCATGTGAAAAACTGTCCTATCTTATTACATCTCACTAGATTTAGGTTGTTCAGTCCCATGTGGAAGGAAAATGCACGCGGCACTTTTACTTGCTCTTACAGACATGTCTGAATGAAGGATGAGGAACATTAAAGGGAAAGTGACCAGTGTGAATGACTGAATGTCATCGTTTTAACAGATTAATGACATGGCTAATGTTACACATTAGCAAGTGTGAGCAAGTTTTTAAACTCTTAGAACAAAAAACAAAGTTTTTTTTTTTCTGCGCTGCCAAAATGTAACAAAACATTAAAAATTCAGAGGCTGTAAAAGAGAATGTTTTAAGCACATTGACTTGATATGCTCAGTTTGACACAGATACATAGAGGTTTATTAAATGAAGCTGTACTGTACTGAAAGTCTCAATAATTAAATATTCAAATAGAAAAAATAAGCACTTAACCTTTATGATTTGGTTCTTTATAAGTCTCTTATCTAATCAAGATTAATGTGATACAGTCTACAGACACATTGCCTGTTAACCTTGCCTCAAATTCAGCTGGTGGAAAGCATTGCCATCAGACTTTATTTAGTTCTTTTCTGTTACACTCGCAGAGACCAAGAGGTTGTTGGGGCATTCTTAGTTACTCTGGCATACGCTCACTCTTTTATTGCAGGCATTTTACTTAGCAGCCTACATACACAATTGAAGCCTTTATTAAAATGCCATTATCCCCTTGAGGATGTTCTGTACTCATTTCCATGAGTACCTTGGCCTTGTATCTGTCTTTTACAGCTAATCAAGGTAAACAGTAAACAAAAGAACAGAGTGTTCTTCAAGGTTGAAACCCTTCACTAATGCACATATTGTTGGAAATGATACATGGACTACAGAGAAACCAATCACAGATTTGTTAAGTTCTATAGATCTTGTAGCATATAAATATGCGTGATTGAGAGAGGAAAAGAGCCGAGGCTTAATGCTTTTAGCATTTCTGTTCTTACAGTTTCAAAGCTGCGGAGGCTCCGTCCTGCTGGGGAGGACTGGTGTAATAGGAGGCTTTCAAACAGCACTCATTTGTTCAAGACTGAAACGAAACATTTACCTGAAGCTTGCCTGTACTCTTGACACAGATATGAAACTCTACAATGCTTACTGCAATGTTTTAGAAAAAATATGACTGATTAACTAGAAAAACTTGTCCAAGTTGCAAATGTTGACAGTGATTGCTGTCTGATTATTTAAGATGTGTTTGTGCATGATCAACAGTCATGCTGCTGTCTGTGGCGTAACAAGGATTATTCAGGATGTGGAATTGGCTAAAACACAATTCCCTACTATTATTACAATTAATTTTCTGGGTTGCTCATCCCCTCTGTGTGGAGTCTTTTCTTACAGGGGGCTGTACAAGAAGAGCCAAAAGGAGCTCAGCAACTCCAATAAGAAGAAAGGAAAAAGTTTCACAGGATGTTTTCTTGTCAATTCTCTTCAAGGTGAAGATTAGAAAAAGATAAGGCTCAATGTTCACTGTAGCCAAATCAAATGATTGCCTGCTCTGTGTGATAATGAACTCCGTGACAAATCCAGTTCGGAGCAAACCTCTAGGCTGAAGAATACGGAATTATAGGTTTCTTTCATTGCTGATATTTTCAATGATGGCCTAACATTTAGTTGCAGTTTCAGCTGTAGTTGATGATAGAATGAGAAAACTTAATTGACATTTTTTTTCTGTTTGTACTGACCCCATTATATGAGTGAAAGGATGAAATGATCACACTGGTTTTCGTGGAGGTTAAATACAGCACTGACCCACGATGGCTCTGTTTCTTTTATGCTGCTACTGCTGCAATTTCTGCTTAGCAAAATGAAGCGTTAACATTGCAGCCTGGTGAAGCAATTACAAGACCTCTTCAGGCATTATTGAGGAGTGCTGCTGCTAAGTAAATGGATTTCTATAGAATTCCCAGGGGAAAAGATCATTAAAAAATAGCACTCAATCTATCTCTGATGCCAGTGCAGATGCACTCTCCATCCATGTGAATGTGTGTGTACGTAGTAAGCTATGCATACCCACTGAGACCCAGGAGACTGTGGTACATCTGTTCCGGTAAAGGGACTTCTTAAACACATTTCAATGAACTGATATAGGCTTCTGAAATAGTCCTGTAATGGAGGCAGGTTACCACTAATGATGCTGGAAGGAGAAACAAGCTTTCAATCATGACTTTCCTTTCACTGGTGGCCAAGAATGCCTTTGGAAAATAATAATGTTGGAGGAGGAGGGAGTGGGGGAGGTCTGAACCAGAAGACAACTCTGATGAATCATATGCAGATAAAACCATCCTACTTTTATTGATTCACCAAAATGCTATCTGAAAAACTCAGATTCAGCTGCTCATAGCTGACAAGATTCAATTTGCGCTGTTATGATGTGGTTCAAAAAGAAATATGTTCTCCCCATTGAAATCCCTACACATAATTTATTTTTCTATTTAGTCTTGGATAAAAAAAGAGAAAAATTGTCTTTTTTCCCTCACCCTGTCCAACATGAAAACACGTATGAGAAGAGATTTCATTACATTTGGGTTCTTGGGTCATAACCGGAGGAAAAGATGTCATCATGCACTGTCTGCAGAAGAGATGAGATGAATGCTTGGCGTTTGGCCTTGATTAGTACTGGAAGTAATCCAGTCCCAACAGGGAGCATATTTCTGTGATGACAGGGTCACAACATTCCTGCCCTTTAATACAGATCCCCCACGGTAAGAGAACAATAGCACTGCCCCTGGTTACTGGCATCCACCTCACAGAATTAAAACAAACACATTTTGCCCTTTTCTTCAGAAAAAAATACATGCAGGGGCTTTTAATATATCCAGGTCCGTCCTCTGCAAGGATTGCTGCACGACAGCGCTGCCAATGAATAATGAGGTTGCAATGGACCCATGGAATGGGATAACATTTTTCATTCTGACTCAGAACAGAGAAAAAAGAAGTTATAGGGCTCTGAACTAAGCAGCAGATGCTACACTGTTTACCAAAAGCCCTCAGATACAGAGGTTATTTGAAAGGATGGAGCATGGAACAAAGGGAGGTATTGAGATTCTGCATCAAACCTTTTTACCAAGTGATAAAAGAACAAGGAGGATTAGAATGAATGCTATCTGACCCAGAGGAGAATGATGAAAGGGAGCTATTTGTCTGGCCACAGGAAACTATAGCGGAGCAGATAGGAAGTGTTTTCACAGAATAACGGTGCCACGACAGGAGAACGCTCTGTTTACAAATGGCGACTCGCCTGGAGCTTAGAAGGCGAGTTCTGCCTGGGTACAAAAATTTGATATGGAAAAAACTAATGAAAGTAAAACCTTTTGCAGGATTTGCAAAAACCTGCTCTGAGCATCCTGTGAGTTAGTGCTTGAAAGCTGAAATAACACAAAACAAGGCTATAAAGAGGCAAATTCTGAAGTGAAATGACTGGGGCTTCATACTAAGGAATGACTATAAAAGGTTAACAGAGTATTTAAAGGTACAGTGTGTAACTAATTTGGCTTCATATTAATAAATATCAAGTATTGCTTTCATAGATATGTGTTTTAAGAAAGTCCATTCACAATCGCATCACAATAAAAACATTCTCATTGCTTAGAATGAGTTATTTATAAAAACATGTGGCAGCGCTCCTAATACAAGGCTGCCATTTTGCATCGCCATCGGTTTGCAGTATGTAGGGGAGCCCACTTAAAGATGCAATTCTAATTCTATGTGTAAATGTCTTCATAAAAAATCCACATATAATGACATTATTTTTGTGTTTGTAAACACTTTGTTTTGTGTTGGAATTTATTGGCAAACAGGACAGTTTGTAGCTCAGAGTCTGACAAAGGTTTGCTTGATCAGGAAGAGAGACCGGCACAAAAACCCCTCTTTCATTCTAACTGCTCTGATTACTGTAGGTCTGCTAACACCTGACAGTTCATACGTCTCCACATTCACAATGACCATCACTGGGCCAAAACTGCACAGTTCCTCCTGACTCCACTACCCGCGAGCTTGCATTTAAGCACACACTTTAAAGATAACTTAAAGAAACATTTGTTTATTCTGTGCTGCAAAATGTCTCACAAACACACGTCTTGAGCTGGTTTGGTACAGCAGGATGAGACTTACCATGTTCAGGTTTTCAAAAACTATTTACTAATAAGTTTGGTGACTTTAGTGAGTTTAGCACAAAGTGGCATTAATGTGGACTCAGCTCTAAGGGGAAACTCTTTTTCGTCTGTTCACACATTAATCTACCTGAACTTTAGCATAATCCTTATTAACATATAATGCGGTGGGAATTGTTCATGAAGCCTTATCAGTTAGCAAGCTGTCAGATACCTTCAATGTTGACAATTCTGCTTATGTGTAAGCCTGACTACAGCCCGTTGTGTTTGGACTGTTTCTCTTCCTCTGTTTTCTTTCACTTGGTTTTATGAAAAACTCTACAATTATTATTTGCGCTCTTACAAAAAAAAAGTTACTTGAGAAAACGCTTTTTGTTTTTTTGTGCTTTCAGCTTTGCCATTGCCAGAATGTTCCTTTGAAAGCTTCGCAGGTGCTAGAAGGCACTAGACTGGCCAGCCAATTAGGGAATTTTAGACTTGAAATTGTGGGGCAGAAACAGATGAATCTGCACAATTTAAAGTAGTGATCCCTGTAGGTACAACAGAAAATGTGTGAGTTATATGGTAGCAGAGTTTATTCACAGTTAGAATTTGCGTTCTTACATTGAACCTGTAAGTTTTGCATGTCTTCAACAATCATTGTTTTAATTATTTTTGTTATTTAATTTTGTTATTTCTATTTTAAGGAATGACATCCAGCAAAGGGTGCTCAGGGATTCAAACCTTCAGGAGCTAGATCCTCTGTAAATGGGACCCCAGACCAACCAGTCCAACCACACAACAAGTGTTTTACCTTTTTTTCTTTTTGAGATATTTTCATGACCAAGGTATAAAAATGATCTGTTGGTTTCCTTTAAAAAAAATTATAAGAACATTTACATTAAATGTTTGTTAATGTTGCACGAGAGCTGCCAGTGTTACACATCTTTAAGAAGACTCTACAGCCTTTGGTTTTTATGACATGCTTTCCTGCAGTCTCTACTGACAGTAGTGACAAACTGCAAAATATAATTAGTTTAGTCAAGTTGAATCAAGAGTTCCAGAGATTCTTTTAGTCTGTTATTTTGGCTAAATTTTACAACTCTACAAGTGCAACCACAGAAGCATGACCACTTTGTCTAAATTAAGTATATACTTTCAGTTATTTCTTTAGGAAGGTATAACTTCTAATCTACACAGCCATTTCCTCATAATTTGTTTTTATACTGTCATAAGCTTATATACGTTTACTAGTAATAGTAGTGGAATGTGTTTTTAACTTTCACTTGATTCAGCCTCACTTCATAAGTCAAGTTAAGGACGTACTGTATGATTAAACTGGGGCTGAGCAGCTGTGTTGGAGCGCTGAATGATCATAAACATGACAGGTTTAGAACGAGCATTCTTGGCTCACTGGTCCTCCACCTGCCTGCCCACTACTTACTGAAGATGAATGGGCTTATGGTAACCATTACTTAGCCTGTGAGATGGGCTTAAAAAGCACAACATAGCCTTTATCAACATAGATGTAACCAGTCGCTATAAGGCCAAACTTTTTCAAGAGCGATTCATTATATGTATAATATACGTTGTGAATTATATGTGCCACCAATAATTTTAAAAAAAGCATTCACATCAAACACAATTTTCAAAATATTAGAATTCACGTAACATGTAACATAACAATGTATAAGGTTTAAAGTAAATCACTGAAATAAGAAATCAAAGGTTTTTCATTTAGTTGATCCCTTCTAAAAAGTGCATGTCTGAATATTAAGTTTAGACTTATATGAAATAATGATAGATTACAGTGAATATTTTATCTTAAAACAAGTTTTTCAGAGAAATACTCCTCAGTTCAGGTTTAGCTTTTGCAGGGAAATCCATGCAAACCTAAAAATGAAAATGTCAATGTGCCACTTTTGTTATATTTGAAGCCATTTGTCTGTGGGAACATTGCAATGACTTTTTTTCAGGGAATTCCTGATCCTTAGAGTGACCAATGTACTGCAAGATGACCAGGTGTTTATTTTTATATGGATTTTCTTTGAAATGCATTGAACCCAAAGCTAGCTAATTCTTCCCATTAATGGCTTTGATTGTCAGTTTAGCAGTATTAACAGATGTAAGAGCTAACCACAGCTGATTATTGGATTCTGGTGGCCAGTTCTCTTCTCCATGAATGACTGTGTTAAAGGCAATTCAGATATGACTGCATCACCATCGCAGAGGCTTTTAAACAAAGCAAGCAGATCGATATCACCAGGAATTTGACCTCAACTTCCAATCAACCTCAAACTGTCATGCAATATGTCAGCAGTGGAATAACAAAAGCAAATGATTATTTAAGTCAATCAGCCAAATTATCCATCTTCTTTTATGCTGCATCGGTGGCTAATGATTCATTTATAATTCACTAAAGAGATCTTTAGTACAACTGTAATTTGCACAATTTCACGCACTCAAACATCTGTGTGTCTACAAAAGCTACCATAAGCTCACTGATGGATATGTTTGTCAAATTGCCTCTATTTGTGACATTGTTTGGACCTGGTTTGCTCAGTGTCAGTTCAGCTATTATCACAATGACATTATGGCTGGTAGTGCTTTTGGTCAGAGGCTTTTTGTCAGAATCATAGCAGGAATAATCATCACAGCTTCATTTCGACCAGTGCTAATTACATGGCTGCCCCGTGGGCCCACGTGGCCAAACTGGTAAGCATAATGTCCCACATGAGCCTCAGTGCCTTCACAATTATCTGCCTACTGTTTGTATATGTAAAGATTTCATTCAGTAGTGGAAGAATCTGCTTGAAGCTTGTTAATATTGTTTGTGAGCTCCCAATCTCAGCACGGTGTATATTTAGCATCAGCTCGGGGTGATTCAGTAATTAGCAGCTATGTTACCACCATGTGTGTCACGACATTTGAATTCTGCCATATTATTTATCATCTGTATGCTAGTGAAGTTTGAGAAAAATCCCTCATTTGTCATCCAGTCAGTTGACATTTAAAAGGTTGTCTTACTTAGCCAGCTGTAAGACATCTGCACCATGTCTGCTATCATGCCATGCAGAGTTTCAATTAACTGTAAAACAGAAGGTCAAAACATCTGTGACCAGGTGGTGGAGGGGTGGCGTCAGTGCCCCACTCCTAGTCATTACTGTACATATGCCAGCTCTATATGACATTACAAAAATAAGGCACAGTATTTTGGCTTTCCTACTGTGAAGCCATGGTGAGGAATGGAAAAAAAACGGCATTCTTGTCAAGACATTTGTCTGACTAGATAATTGTTTTATATTCTTTAAAGTGATGCTGATGTTGTATAAGGTATTTATGGGTATCGTCTTTCTTGCAGCAGAGTTAAGAGCGGTCTCAATTTAGAGAAACTGGAAGAATTTTTTAAGGCAAGCTAATTCAGAACAGGGTCAAAGAATAGCTTATTTTCTCCATCTAAAACCGTTTAAATCTTTAAAACTTTAAATTAAAAAAAAGTATTTTAAGCAAACATTTTGTGTCATGAAATTTTGAGGCTTAATTATTTTAAATTTAGGAAATAACATCTATCTGCCTCTCTGTTGTTAAAATTCCTCCCTTAGGCTACCTTTAAACCGAAAATACCAGGCACTGTTACATCACAAAACCTCACCACAGAAAAACCAATATTGTTTTAAGCTCTAATTTGCTATCCTATCCTAAGAACCATGTCTAGACAATTTGCTTCATCTGTTCTCACTGCATGAAAGATTCTGGTTGATATGGGACTGATACAGATGCAAGTTTTGCCCAACAAAGTGTGTTGATCCACAATCAACTCATGAAAAGTTTGCATTAGAACTTGAATAAACAAATAAATACATAATAATAATGTAATAATAATGTAAAGTTTTGCTCGGAGTTTCTAGTGAACAGCTGCACTGACAAGTCTGATAGGGAAGGAGCTGCCTTTGCTAATGTGGCAGGTCAGTATTTTGGATATATTTTAGTTTGGAAACATAAGACAGCGACTTGAAATGAGTATGCAGCTAATGTTTCCAGGGTTGTTCGGGTTAGCCGGGAATAGTACACCAGTTCCAGTGGAGCGGCAAACTGCCAGCTGACAACATGGGAAGTTTAGTGGTTTGTCAGTCAGTTTTGGTCCTGAAAGGGATTCTGCAGGATATAACAGATGGTGTAAGCTCACTCCTCTTAAACCCCAGATTACACTACACTAAATGGAAAATAGATGAATGTTGTTTTTTTTAAAATCTGTTGTCTACCCTTGGTCATAGTGTAGTGCAACCTATAGCAAGAGCATTCTTTCAATTAGTTAAAATATTCCTTCAAGTAGTTAAGCAACGTCCCTCTGGATTAAAAGCACTATGTGCTTAATTAGGCTTTAAAATAAGCTACACTCTTTTGTGAGAATATTGGAAATAATAGGAAATAATCAAAAATAGGTTTTCTTGCATAAACAATAGTTTTCTACATAATATTACCAACTGAGTTTTCTAGGGTCCCCTATGAGCACACATCTACTGTGAGTCTATTGGGTCTTTATAATTTGATTAGACTCAAATTAGTTTGTTAAAATCTTGTTTTATAACGTTAATTGTTTCTATCATAATGTGCATTTTATAAAATTGCTTTAATTATTTTCTGGGTATAAAGTAATTAGCAAACCTCAGGCAAGGTCAATGGAGCAGTGTAGATCTGTTCTCCACAGCCAACCATTTTTCAGTTTCTTGATTTTTTTATTTATTTTATGTAATAATCTTTTATTTCCATTCTATATGTTCCCCCAAAATTCCATAATAACATGATACCATAAAGCAAAAAAAAAGAGGAAAATTATGAGCTTTATTCTCAAATTAACAGTGTGGTCAGGTACCTCCATTAAATATTTGAAAGTGATCAGTACAACTAAACAGCAGCCAGTTACTCTTTGAACAATTATACTGTATGATAAAGCATATTGTACTGTAATTAGTCTGAGAGCTCACAATACCACACACAGGAAACCAACCTCTCATTAGTATTCAAAAACCTTTTTTTGTGATGGGACTACTGTTTTACCACTTACAGTATGATAGTACCTACTGTATATTCCACATATTGAAAAGGCTCCATGAATACTTTGAAAAAAATATTGTAAGTTGGTATTTGTTTCAGGCACCCAAATAAATGTTATCAAGTACAAAAAGGGATTTAGTAATGTCTTCTTTGACATATTTCCTTAAATGATTAATCTGTTGCCGAATTTTACACTGCCCTGCCAGGCTCATGTTTCTGCAAAGGCTTAACACCTCTTGTGATCCAGCTCCTAGAAAACAATGCATATTAATACTTAGTACAATTTAGAGTTACATGCTCACCTAACATGCATTTGTTTGCATCGTGGAGAAAAAAAATCCCACACAAACACAGGAAGAACTTACTACATATACCAACCAGAGTGTTTACCACAGCATAACCTCACCTGCTGTTGTTGAATTTATTGCAATAATTGTTCTGTTTAATCGATTAATTGACGAGTTGTTTCTCTGGGAGCCAGGGGAAATCAAGAAACCGCTGTCGACAGTGAGGGTCAGTTGCACTCATCCACAAATCTTTGCTCCAGGGCCCAGATTAATCTGGCTGTGGCTTACCATGCAGATTTAAACAAGGTCTTCCAACTTTAAGCATGGTGTAATCATAAGCAGGTTTTTCAGACATTTCAAAAACCACCAATGAGTGGATGTGGTAAGGGAGGGGCAAAAATGTCTTTCAGCAGTACATGATGTTGACAGGCGGGTGTTTTCTAAATTATCAGCTGATAAACGTGTTAACAGAGGTATTGATGGGCCTTAATTGACCATATGGCTGTTTGTTTTTCTAGCTGGAAACTGTCCAGAAACACACTGATAAGACATTCACACACACAAACACACACACACACACACACACACACACACACACACACACACAAGGACGCACATGAATGTAATATGAACTGCACAGAAACATGAGCACACACACAGGAAGCAACACAGCATATAATTTGCAAAGCTTCCACTTCCCAACCACAAGCCATCAGAGTGTGTCTCAGGACATTATCAGTGTTATGCTGCACTCAGACATTGCTGCTGACTCTGCTGCTTGGTAATCTGTGCATCAGCGTCGGTGCGTGCTGTGCATTGAGCATGAGGGGGGTTCCTACCACCTGCTTGTTCAAGACTCAGCCTGTAGGCACGATTTGGCTGAGAAAAAGCCAATTACATCTTTCTCTTTTACTCCCTTTAATCAGATTCACTTCAATGCCCCTTTTTATTGTTCTAACTTGATTAATGTGGTCACACTTTTAAACAACAGGTCACACTTGTATTTGAATCCTTAAGTCACCCTCCTTTCCCAAGATTCTTAACAAGGAAAGGGGCTCACTGGGTGGAGCCCAGGCCTCCTTAATTCTCTGCAGGGCTGTTTTCAAAAGGGTCTCATAAATTATTGAGAACTACATGGAGTTAGCTTGAGAATGATGATCAACCTTTTCCTGGTTGAATCATGATTATTTTTCTCCCTGTTTTGGGGTGGTTAACACACTGCTTTGAAATCTCTGCCAGCTGCCAAAAAAGAAAAAAAGAGAATTATATATATATATATATATATATATATATATATATATATATATAT
>JAVQJG010238938.1:0-11354 GCA_036024015.1 Craterocephalus amniculus | reverse complement strand
TATTTATATATATATATATATATATATATATAGAGGCATTAGGTTAAAAAAAAAAGGTTTGCATTCAGGTTGTACACTAGAAATGATTTTTAAGCCCTGAAACATAAAGAAAGAAATTCTTAGTTGTGCCATGCATCCACTAAAGTTAATCTATAAGCACTGATCTTACCAAAAGAAAAGATAAAGAAATAGAAAGTATGGAAGCAATTGTCTCTGATCTTAGAAAATAATGTGCAGAAAAAGGATTAACTAGCACTTTGCTGGTGTACACTCTGACGGAAAACTATGGTAGTTACTGTGTCATTAATTAAATTACCTCCACACTTAAATTCTGATGGTATTTTTGTGCTCTTGATATAATTTAGTGGTCTGACTCTGAATTGGTGGATGCAGTCAAATGACATTAATGCTAACACTGTGTACAACTCAAGTTACCTTAACATAGCTTACAGTATATACTAGGGCTGGGCAATAAATAGATTTTATCGATAAATCGAATTTGCTATTTATGAGGATTTCATTTTTTGAAAATCGAGATTTTCTTAGCCGGAAATATTTTACCGACGTTGCCTTCCCTCACCTGTACAACTGAATGCGTGAAAGTTATATTTTCATTGTTTACAGTGGCAGGGCCTGCCAGCTTGTTTTACAAGTTTGTTTCACAACTTAAAATATCTCCACTTTGAATTTAGGTCAACTTCCTGAATGTGTGATTGAAATAAAAGCATGTTTTCCCATGAAATCTAATATTTGTAATCTGTTTTAAAGAAAAAGACAGGAAGATTAAAGAAAATCGATCAAAATTGAAAATCGGATTTGGTTTGAAAAAATCTGAGATTTTTTTTTTTTGGCCATATCGCCCAGCCCTACTAGAACTGCCAGCTAGTTTCATTCAAATGTAACAAAGTAAGAATTGTAAAACTTTGAACCCATTCAATCTGCTGTTTTTACACCTTTAGTGTAAATTTAATCAAAAATGATGGTCTTCAAGCTTTGTGATAGACATGCTAATTTAATGTATGGCAGTAGATAGATGCTAGCATCAAAGTTTATCATTTAGTTTTTTCATTCTAAAAAAGTTTATTATCAAGTTAAAATGTAGATTTGTGTTGAAGTTTCAGACTGTCCATAGAGGCTTGTAGTCCACCATGCCCTGGTTTGTATATAAATATGTAAAACCTTTAAGCCTGGCAGTATGGGCGAGTTTCATGAGGAACTAGGGTTGGAAAAATGTAAAAGACTGCATAGATTAAAATAATCTTCCATGCTCATGTTCTGCTTGGATGGATATGACAAGCAATGTGTTTGTGTTGTATGTAAGTTTGTAAGCTATGTGTGTGTATTTATGTGTATAATGATAAATGTGTCAAAAGTAAGGAAGAGAGCTTCAGGTGTGCGCTATTAATCTTTGATGTTTTTATTCTTATTATTTTTTAAATATGTGTTTTTACCATGTAAAACACTTTGTGATGCATCATGTATGAAAAGGGCTATAGGTGTATGAATAGTTTGATTTGATTTGATGTAAAGAACCTTCCAAACTTACAGATTTGAAGACATTACCACACATACCTTATCAGTGAATAATAAACCACGCCTGAAAAACAACATCAGTGTGTAAGCCCCAAGGAGCCCACCCCTACATAGAAACTCATCACCTTTTCTCATTCATGACTGCTTCTTTTGCTTGTTTTTTAAAAAAAAGATTTATCTGACTTTTAGGTTTTACGTGCTGAAGTGTCTTTGAGTAAGTTTCTGTGACAAGCCATATCAAAGTAAGCAAAAAAATGTTTTGACATTCCCTCAAAAGACTCCATTTTTCTTACAAGCTTAGAGAAGCCTGTAAGAGCAGAAGGTAATGGTTTTCTCTGAGTGGACTGTGTCATAGAGGTGTAAAGTTACAGCCCCACCTCCCTCTCACTCAGCTATGCAACCAATGGTGAGTCATACAAGTCTCCTCCCAAAGCAGGGGCAGGCTTTAAAACTCCTCTGTACGTTCCGCTCTGTCTATCCACTCTGGTCTCTCCCCTCAGCTGGCCTGTCTGCCTGCCTGCCTGCCTTACCAACTGAGCAAGTCGCTCTGATCATCCCAAACTCATTTCATTCAAACGAAAACTTACGTCAGAATGTCTTTTAGGACCTCAGCCACCTCTTACAGGAGTTCTTCTGCCCCACGGAACTTCAGCAGCAGCTCTTATGCTGGACCAGGTGGCATCACCTCCCGCAAGAGCTTCACTGTCAAGAGCTCCTATGGAGGTGCTGGCAGTGGCAGAGGATTTGGAGGAATCACCAGCAGCTCTGCCTACGGCTTGAGCTCAAGCATGGGTGGTGCAGGAGGCATGGGCATGGGTATGGGTATGGGCTTCGGTGGTGGCATGGGCGCTCAGGCCCCCATCACTGCCGTGACTGTGAACAAGAGCCTCCTTGCCCCCCTGAACCTTGAGATTGACCCCAACATCCAGGCTGTCCGCACCCAAGAGAAAGAGCAGATGAAGAGCCTCAACAACCGCTTCGCCTCCTTCATTGACAAGGTAAGAGCCTGTGAAAGTTTGGGTCCAAAGGTTTTCTCTTCAAACTGACAGAAATTGCTGTAGTTGGACTTAAAGCCCAGTCAGTGTGGGATCAAAAAGCTGCTTCACAGCTGTGACATTGTTACGAAACTTTCATAAAGAAACTCGTATGTTTGGCACATGTCCTGTAACGTTGATCACTTTAGTTGTTCTGCATAGTAACAGTTGATTTATTCCACACATGCAGCACAGGCATCTTTGGGTTTGGCCCCCCTATCTTTGAGCTCCGGCTGCCCTTTTATAGTGATGAAAAACAGACATGTAGAAAACAGATACTGGGAAAGACAAAGACAGAAAGGAGAAAAAAAAAGCAAAAGCAAAGGGTGTGTCAGGGCAGAGCTCAGGGCTTGTGATATGAGTTACCTTGGGAATGGTCCCTCCCTCAGCCGGGGTGTGGCTCTTTCTGCTGCTCCATTAGCCCCCGCTCCCTTCAAACGCACACAAACATGTAATCAGTAATGATTGCTTATTGTTACCTTTATGACAACACCCTCTCACACATTACAAAAAAGTTTTGATGGATGAATAGATCTTCTTTTAATCTTTGAAATCTTCCTTTAAATTCCAACATTCATACACGCAACACCCATGAGAGTATCAGTGTTCTGACGTCTCAGCGGCGGGTTAATATTTAACAAGGCCAGTTGGTTTCATGTTCTGCTCAATGCCAGCTGACTGGCTACATATCAACTCACCTCCTTGTGGCACAATGATTAAATGAAGATAAAGAGCCTTTTGCATGCTTCAACACTGAGCTGATAAGATGCAGCCTTAGTATCTGTTATCTCCCGGTGACAGTCCATTTGAAGTCATTTATAATTTGTACTCAACCCCGTATGAATGAAGACCAAAAGAGTTGGTTAGTATTCAGCAAAAGAGTGCCATGTCCACCGGGTGACCTGTTTTCATTATATGCAAACTCAATTCACCCCTCGCTTCCCGTCAAACCTTTATCTCTCAGTCAAATATTTAACCTTCTGCATCTATCAGCCGATGATTTGCCACACCCCTCTCTAAATCGTGGCAGAAAAACAGGAAAGCATGCATGTGAAGGGTTAACCAGTTCTATTGATCCCTTCCGTCACAAACTTTTTCCAGCGCTACCTCCTGTCAGGATGTACGTATGTCGCGCAGGCCTTCCTGAATGCCTGTGTGGAGAAACAGTCAACAGGGCCTCACAAAGACTGAGAAAAACTGAGGATGTAGATGTCAAACAGAAGGCTATCAAGGCTGATCCTAAGGACTGGTTACTACGATAAACCATAAAAGCCATGTTGTGTAGAAATGTCACACTCTCAAAGGAAGTTTTGTGTTTCACAACTAATTACAGGTATTAAAAAAAAATCATAGCGAGTGTCACTTATCAAGAATGTAAGTCAGTGATTAGTATTTTGTATTCACTTCATATTCTAACCCCCTTCTTCTGTTTTTTCTCAACATTAGGTCCGCTTCCTGGAGCAGCAGAACAAAATGCTGGAGACCAAATGGCAGCTGCTGCAGGGCCAGACCACCACCCGCTCTAACATCGACGCCATGTTCGAGGCCTACATCGGCAACCTTCGCAGACAGCTGGACAGCCTCGGCAACGACAAGATGAAGCTGGAAGCAGATCTGCACAACATGCAGGGCCTGGTGGAGGACTTTAAGAACAAGTGAGTGTAAAGGAGGGCGATACGGTCATTTTTTTAGGATTCAAATGTCTCAGTTGGATTGCAACAAACTGGGGCCTCGCAGTGTATCGAATGCAGTGGCTCCTCCCTACATCTGTCCGTTGTCTTACATCATACAACCTCAGGAAATTACAACATATAACAAGCATGGTATGAACACTCAGTACATGACATATGACTTCAGATTTCACCCAGTTGGCTTTCTACTAGGCTGCCCATAGCTTTACAGAGGAGAGGGACCGAATGAATGAGCACGTACTGATGTACACAGCAGGACCAGGTACAGCAGAGAAACAAATGAGGAGCATGAACTGAGCAGTACCCGAAGGAGAAATATCAGTAACACCTCCAACGCTCGGCCCTGAGTCAACATTGTATGAGACAAACGTCCCAGAGGAGTTCAGGAGGCAGAGATGGATCACTAGCACCGCCTGCTGTTACAGACGTGTACAAGCTTCTAAAACTGAGCAGAAATGAAGTCTGATAATGTTTTTTCTCTCTCTTTCTGTCAGATATGAGGATGAGATCAACAGGCGCACAGAGTGTGAGAATGACTTTGTCCTCATCAAGAAGGTAATTATTTATAACTCTTTTGCGTGATTTTCATTATTCTGATACTGGCATTTTAAGGAAATCAGCTCCATGTGAGGCACTGCTCTGACAAACACGTTTCTTCCAGGATGTGGACGAGGCCTACATGAATAAGGTCGAGCTGGAAGCCAAGCTTGAGAGTCTTACAGATGAGATCAACTTCCTCAGGTCGATCTATGAGGAGGTAAGTTTGCAGTTTTACATTTCCTGGCTACATCGGCCTTCCAAACTCTTACTGCTTTTATCAGCATTTCTTGTGATTTATGCCTCCAGTTACCGCATGCCTGTAATATATGTGGTGTCATTTTGGACTAGGTTTCTCCTTCGCTGCATTTTTTTGCCTGTTTTTTTTTTTTCAACATCTGTTTTGCACCTTGACTCTACGTGATTTCTGGAAGTGCATGGGTTTCCTCAAGATGTGGAGATGACTAATCTCTCTCTCTCTCTTTCCTCCCCTGCTTGTCTGCTTGTTTGAATTTCCTCAGGAACTGCGTGATCTCCAGAGCCAGATCAAGGACACCTCAGTCATTGTGGAGATGGACAACAGCCGTAATCTGGACATGGATTCCATCGTGGCTGAAGTCAAAGCTCAGTATGAAGACATCGCTAACCGCACCCGCGCCGAGGCAGAAACGTGGTACAAGACAAAGGTGAAGGACAACTCTGCTGATACAGTCATCAGTTCTGTATGCTGTGTGCCTGTCCAGTTTGTAACATCTTGTTTTGCGGGTGCTCATCTAGTATGAAGAGATGCAGACGTCCGCCAACAGATATGGAGACGACCTGAGAGCAACCAGGACAGAGATTGCAGACCTCAACCGCATGATCCATAGACTGACATCGGAGATCGATGCCGTCAAGGGACAGGTAGAGAAGAGAACAAATGTCCACATGATTGAGGATCTTTTCCATTATCTGAGTGGCCAAAGTCTTATTCTTGTCTAAATAATCTGTTAGCGTACCAACCTGGAGGCCCAGATCGCTGAGGCTGAGGAGCGCGGTGAGCTGGCAGTGAAGGACGCCAAGGCCCGCATCCGGGACCTGGAAGATGCGCTGCAGAGAGCCAAGCAGGACATGGCCCGCCAGATCAGAGAATACCAGGACCTGATGAATGTCAAGCTGGCTCTGGACATTGAGATCGCCACCTACAGGAAGCTGCTGGAGGGAGAGGAAGACAGACTGGCAAACGGCATCAAGTCCATCAACATCTCTCAACAGAGCAGTAAGTCGCCTTTGCTAAGACGCTGATGCCCCTCGGGGTTTGGATCTTGTCAGATTTTCTTACATTCACCTGCTTTCTCTCCACAGCCAGCTACGGCGGTTTACCCATGGACAGTCTGAAGAGCAGCTACTCCAGCAGCTACTCCAGCGGGTACAGCGGCGGCTACGGTGGCGGTTACGGCAGTTACAGCGGCGGCTTTAGCAGCGGGAGTGGCAGTGCCGGCGGCTACACCACCACCACCACCCAGAGCAAGAAGAATGTCATTGTCAAGACCATTGAGACCAAGGACGGCAGAGTGGTGTCCGAGTCCTCCGAGGTCTATGCGGATTGAGCTGTGTAACTTCGGGGTGTAGCTACCTGTCTGCTATGATCTCCTCTGCCTCTCCGGTAGTTTTGTACTCACAGTTTACCCACCTCAACCACCGTAATAAACAAGTCTGAAGTAAAACGCTTACCAGCCACTCTCCACCAGAACATAAACGTGTTTTTTATGAAGCAAAAAAAAAAAAAAGATCCTAACACTACCAAAGATCTGAAAGGGACCAAAGAACTTACATTGTATGTCCGATGTCTAACTGTTTGTACTAAAAAGAAGTAATTTTGTGTCTCAAAAATGAGTTTAAAAATGGGCAAATTGCAAGTAGGAAAAAAATGTGTATCACCTTCCCATGAAGTCTATGCAACTGCTGTTTCATACATGAAGGGCTGTTGTTTCGCACTATGAGGACAATGATGTCGTCAAAGGAATGTGAATGTACTGAATCAGACTATAAGTGTTGTTGGTCAACTTATGTTTTAAACTCGCCTGCTACAGTAGGTAGTGCATGTCTTCCCTGTGCGTGTCCTGTAACTGAAGCTGCTCGACCCCTTAGGAGGCTGCCCATGTCAGATGTTGTCCTGAGGTGCTGTTTTTACTACCAACCTGAATAAAAATGTGTTTACTGAAAAAAAGAAAACATCTGTTTTTATTCTTCTTGGTGACTCAAAGACAGATAACACTGATTTACAAGCTATTTTAACTGTCTACACAATCTGGACAAAGATCATGGAAAAGAATAATTGTTTTTATAAAGTTATTCAGAATGAAATGTACTTAAATGAAACAGGTAGATCAGTTAATATCGGTCATTCATCACCCTCAACTTGTACAAAAGCTTCAAGAAACAGCTTTTTTTTTGTGTCTCCATTCAGAAAGACTTTTCTACACAGGCAGACAATTAGGCAGTAATTATTCATACACTATAAATCTGTGACAGATTGTGCATTTTGTGTTTGTACAGTGTGGTTGATCATGGCTGCTACAATAATTTAGAAAGGTCTTAATCTTCCACCTTAGACTGCACCTTTTTATTTAACTATGGGACCATTCATATGGAGACCAAAGATTGGCAGCTTTCCTATTGGGATTAGAAAGAAATCTTGAAGAATTAAGGTTCAGTTGCCATTGATGACAAAAACTGAATTTCCATTTCTTTATACGGTTTTATTTTCTCATGCCCACAGTATGTAGCTACATATATTGCAGTCCATAAAATCCATAGAAATCATATCATATATATTTATACTTTTAAAAATAATTTGATGTTGACTTGAGGTTTGTACTGCAATGCCATTTAGAATAATGTAGCAAAAATCATACAGAAATTCAATATCTAGAAGCAGCATGTTAGTACCAAGTTTGATCCCCTTTTGCTTTCAGAACTGCTGTAATTATTAGTGACTCTCCTGATTCACCACATCCCAGAGGTGGTCAGCTGGAGTGAGGTTTGTGCAGGCCATTGGAGGACAGTGACCTCATTGTCAGGACACATGCTCAAGAGAAATGGTGCATTATCATGCTGGAAATCGCCATTGAAGGACGGGAAAACTATGATCAGAAATAGATGGACATGATCACTTCTGACATTTACATTTTGTCCAGACAACTGCAGCTCAGGGAACAGTTGGAGATCTTCTCTATGTCACACTACACTTTGTGAACTCTTGAGGTGGATGTGTGTGAAAACCAAAGTACTTCAGCAGTTTCTGAAATAATCAGTGTGTCTGGAACTACGAAACCATGCCACATTATAAAAACAGAGCAACTTATTTTGACCGTATCCTAAAAATACACTGAGCTGCTGCCATGTGATTGGTTAATTAGCTTTATGTGTTAACTATCAGTTGAACAGGTGGACCGAATAAATGTACCAGTGATTGATTCATGAGAATTTCGTAGGGAATTTTAGCTTATTTTTGAGAAGTTCTACCCTGTATTGCTCATTCCAGAAAATAACAAGTCTTACAGGTTATACATTATTGGAAAGGCAACAAATCAGTCTTTCCAACAATGTAAAATAGATACCACGTGTTTCATGAAAGAGGAGAAATAATTGATCAGACACAAATTTCTTCAACTAGACATGACTAAACCATGTTGTTCAACTTAGAATGATTTTTTATGGAGCAACTGAATCACAAAGAAAAGCTAAATGAAGCTGATTTGTTTTGTTTTTTTAAGTATTCATTTTATGAGTCGTCCGGAAAACATAGACAATAACTGATTTATGTTGTACCTTTCATTGAAGATTTTCACTACCAAATGACTTGAAATATTTTTTTCAGTCCACCTACCATGCAGGAAAACAAGAAATGGCCACAACGTCATCCGCACCCAAAGTTATGTCGTAATGTGGGTTTTCCAGCAATCACATGGTTGGAAGTTTGACCCAGAGTGCTCCCACCTCCTGAATTGTCCGTGACAAGGTTTTTCCACGCAGTTGGTGAGTGCCCTTTGTGGACCACCGCTGTGTGGCTGTATGTGGATGAGAAATGAAGTGTAAAGTTCAACGTACTGTAGAAGCAAGATGATGTAAAAAAGTTCAATCTCATTTGTGTCAATAATATCTCATTGCTACATCCTAAAAGATTTTGTTGAAGGAAGAAAGGCATCACAAAAATGACAGTGATGTGATTTGGTTGTGTAATAACCATAGTGTAAACAGACACACACACACACAAACACACACACACACACACGCACACACACACACGCACACATACACACGTATATTGTGACATTGCTGATGGTAAATAGAGACGATCTTATTTTCTATGAGTTACCACCAGTGGGCAGCATTTGATCACCTACGGTAGCTACCCTGCAGGTCAAGATTATAGGAGGCACTGAGAGTTGATACAATAGCATTGACTAGTGTTTGAGCGTTTTGCTCCTGTGGATCCGCTTTTAACCTTAGTATAGATGCAATCAATATGAATTAAGCCAAGCAATCACTTTATCTTGTTATGAAATATTTCTGCCTTGATCTGAATGGACTTGGATGATCATCTCTGCCACATGGCATGTGGTTAAACATGGTATGACTGTAAAACAATTGTTCCACTATTACATATTGTTCCAGTGACTAAAGGAAACAAATAATAAAACTAATTAAAGAACGAGCATATATAAATGGCAGCATCTAATAAAAGAATCAGAATCACTTTCTGTCATTAAACCATCCGCCCAAGAATAGACAAACAACAGAACATTTGTCTAGTACATTCATTACTGTAGCTGCACTTTTTTAATTCAAATGCAACTAAATCTTATTCTGTTCTATTAAATATGAATAACAACAATAAACAATAAAGTCAGGTCTTAATGTGCGCACTTTGATATACCCAAACGAGTCAGTGTAAAAGCTTTGATCGGACACCAAACAATACCACAAAATGTTATCTTCTTACCTTAAAAGAAGTTTTATTTCATAAAAATGCATCCAAGTAGAAGTTTCAACTATGGATAGTCAAGCCAACAAATCTACATGCACCATCAGAAAAACGTACCTTGTTATGGAAGAAGACAGCCTGTTCTGCTGTGTCTGAAACTGAAAAAGTCCTCAGACCGCCCGATTCTCATCCCTCTGTCAGGAAAAAATTGATGCTATGAAGAGATGGGTTTGCAATCATCAGATTGGAGCAATTTGATAGAGGCCGTATGAGTTTTTTTTCCAAATCCTAGAAACGCCCCAGTAAACTTTTGCCCTCTTCAAGAGGACATGGTGCATTTCTAAATTTCTAATGCTGAATAGAGTTTAATATATTCAAAATTAGAAAGTAGAACATTGCAAGATCTTTGCAAAAATGCGCTACAGGATTCTGCAGCATGAGTATGTTATATAATAACCTCAAACAGCCTTTTTTCTTGCTCACCAACATATTCAAAGACATGCCACTGCAAGGTAGATAAAGACTTCAAAGTGGGTGTGTACCTGTCAAAGCTTGCTTATTTGACTTACGGTATTGTTAAAACACGGCGTCTCTTAAAAAAAGCCAAAAGGTTTCACTCACATCAGCTGTTTCAACAGCGTGATGTATATTTTTCTTATTTGATTTGATGGTGAATTCCTGCTCTCTGCAGTTCAATGCCCACAAGAGTTGGGCCTCTAGTATTCAGCATTTTAACATGCTGCAACCCGACCCAATAAGGAGTTTCCCACAAAGACGGAGTATTGTGCTTCTACACACTGTGGACAACTAATTTTTCATCTTATAATTTTCGAGGAATTTCTCTGTGTATGTTTCAAATATCCTGACAGACCTTCAACCTTTCCCTAATATTTGGCTCTAACTGTCTAAAGATTTTTAACCATTTCCTTCTGAAAAACCTTTTTTTTAACTGACACCACAGTGTGGGATAAGATAATCTCAATTTTATATGTTAAGACTACAGCTGCCTCAGGGAGATCATGGGGGTATGATCCAGCTGTGTATCTGGATGTAGAGATTATGGTATTCCACAATAAACAAGAGCACTCACTCAACAGGCAGTAAATTTGTGCTCTGAAAACCAGTGTGGATGAAGATACGCTTCAGTAATCACTTTAGACATGATTTTACCCAAGATTAATAGGAAATATCATCTCTTGTTTGGCATTGAGGATTGAAAACTACCTGTATGTTCAAGAATAAACACGTTCCCAATGATTTTCATATCCACTCTGAATTCCCCAAGGTTTCTTGCCATGGAAATGCATGAATGAAGGAGCAAAGTTTGGCCTGGCCAACACAAACTTGTAAGCCTCTAGCATATAATCAACAAAAGTTCCAAGCGCCGGTAAACATTAGCAAACCGTAGTTTTCAAAGAGTAAATGCATAGCATTGTCATGACTCATGACCCCTCACACGGTTTGCGGCGGTTTGTCAGCTTCTCTTGTTTCAAGCTGCGGCAGCCATGTCTCGAATAGCCTACTCAGACTGTTACAATTGCGGCCTGCCCCCCTGGAATTACGGTAAGACATTCTAGGCAAGGGCGTAAA
>JAVQJG010238906.1:0-12601 GCA_036024015.1 Craterocephalus amniculus | reverse complement strand
CTTGAATGAAGCAGTAACCAGGGAGTGTTTAATACACCGATTCTGTGCGAAATTTAGGGGTAGGGCTAGGGGGTGTATTGGGACAGGGCCATAGGGAAGGTTACGAAGGCCCGACCCCTTGTGGCTTCATTTCTAGGGCTAGTAATAGTGAGCGAGGGGTAGTGATAGTGAGCTAGGGCTAGTGGTTGTGCGTAGTGGGAAAATTGGGTTTCGGCCTAACTGTTACAAAGTGAAGCCGAAAAATACGGGAAAGCAAAACTTGAAGTTGCTCAACTGTTGGACCCGAAGTAATAAAGACGTACAACAGAACTTTTGCAGATTTTCTTAGCGTGTGAAAAGTGTTGACGGAGGGTTTCTCAGCCTCTGGACACTGCTGGGCAGTGATGGTAGTTCCCATTGGTAGTTATATTTTTATAAAATATCTACATTATGAAAATCAAAAACATATAGTATTACAAAATTAAGTATTTTCATGCAAAAATGAATAAAAACTCTTATACGATAACAAACACAGAGAATCATCACTGCACGTCTACAGAAGTAAAATTCTGTATGTAAAAAAAAATGTGTCCCTGTTTTTGTTTTAAGTATTCATTAATCATAGGATTATTTTGTCATCCAATTGCCCATCCATCTATCCATCCATTTTCTGTACCGCTTAATCCAATTGGGTTGCGGGTGGGCTGGAGCCTATCCCAGCTATTAACAGACGAGAGGCAAGGTACACCCTGGACAGGTCGCCAGTCTGTCATAGGGCCAACATGTAGAGACAGACAATCCCACACACACTCCTAGGGACAATTTAGAGTGTCCAGTTGACCTCACATGCATGTCTTTAGACAGTGGGAGGAAGTCGGAGTACCCGGTGAAAACAAACACATACACAAGAAGAACATGCAAACTGCACACAGAAACGCAACTGATTCAAACACGAGCCAGCCGCCCCCTCTGGCTCCAACTCAGCCCAGGGCTGACCTTGCTGTGAGGAAGCAGTGCTAACCACCACACCACTGTGCAGCCCTCCATCCAGTTGGATTATATATTATATAAATATGTTGCTCCTGGAAACTTTTCCTTTAAAGAATTGAAACAACTTGAAACTTTTTTTTATTGTGGTCAGTTAGAGGAAGCGGATATGGAAGCAGATTATTAGAGAATAAGGGGAAAAAAGTTAGTTTGTCCCTCAGTGGAAGTGAGATAACATATCTTACTTAATTAAGATACAATACATATATTTTAAAAACACTGATTTCTGGCCTGTCACTCTGGTGATTTATGTTTTCAGGCAGTAGGTGTGTATGCAGCATGGACACGAAACAGTTGTGAGACCCAGTTGCTCCCAGTGATGCATGGTCAGTGTAGCGGTGACGGGGCCCGGCACATGGCAGCCAGCAGACCCTTGGACACCCCAGCTGGTTTATGTAGCGGCTGTGAAGCTATGTGAGGTATTTCACTGTAAAACCAAACCTGAACACACTGAGCACATTCTCCCCAGTGTGAATGTGCGACCCTCGAGGCTTAGTAACCTCGCATGAGCACATTTGCAGCTTTACGCACCTCGACCTCCGCTTCCCAACTGACTTCAGCTGGATGTTTTGGCAGTGAGGAGCCACAGTTTCCAGCAGTAACATCGGGTTATATGTCTCGGAAAGCTGACAATGTTTTGATTTGTCTGTACCGTTTATTGTGATGAGCTGTCCCATGAGAAAGAGGAGCTGTGGCAAAAGCTGGAAAAGGTCATTTAATTGAACACATGGTATGTGTTAGTATCATCATCATCAGCCTTTGAGCTTCAGGCTTTAATCTGGTCGCTGGAAACAGCTCCAAAATCTTCGTCTTGCATCAATTCAAGCCAATTATCTCCCAATACTCATCCCACTCCTTCCTGTGAGTCACATGTTTATGTGTTATTCTCACACCGGTTCAGGGAAGATTCTGCATCTTTGCTAAACACACATCATCACAGCTCGCAACTGGGAAGATGTTTAAATATCAGATGGGATGGGTTTGTTTAAACAAGTTTTTACTGGAAAAGTTTAGCAGGACCGTGGAACCAGGTTTCAGTTCTGTTTGGATACCAGCCTCCAGCCACCTCGGTCCATCGGGGCCCCTTCTGCTGAATGTGTGTGTGTGTCATGTTAAGATTTACATTTTCTGGTCGACAACAAGCAGAAAGGTCTGGACGACACGTGTAGTTTTTACTGTGGAGGACAGGGCAGAACATACTGGAGTATGCAGGTCATTTCTCTTGATTCTCCCAAGGCTCTTTCCCCCACATACTCTGTACTTCAGCCAGCTATTAAAACCTTATCCACCCACGTTATTTGCTCCAAACACGCATACTTGGTATGTGTGGTAGGAAATGAGTGGCTTTGTAATTAATGTTGCACTCTGCGGTCTGTCAAAGGTGCCGTTAAATCCATAAATCAGTGTGACTGAATGACAGAGGATACTGTAGGTGAGCGGGTGTTTTAACACAGGTCCTTTTCATATTTGGCCAGTTTTAATCCTTGGCTGTTGACAGGATAGTTTTGCGAGTACATGTATTGTTTAATGACTCATACATCAAAGAAATGATTCAAGACTTTGGTTAGGTCATAGCAGCAAGATAAATTCTGTTGATGCCTCTGTGTGAATGATGGAAGGAAGCCAGTTGTTTTAACTCTGTTAAAAAAAGAAATAATTGTGGCAGAAAAGCTGATTTCTGTTAAAAAGAGGAAATTCCCCCACAAATATCTTTAAACCTCAATGAAAGATAAAAGTTTTCTTTCATTAAGGTTTGATACAGACAAGAAACAAGTCATAACATACGGTTAGGTTAGATTATATGACTCTACTGAAGGGTTTCAAGCCTGGGGAGACTTAAAGGCATTGTACCCACTTATAGTTCATCATAACATAATCATTTTACAGCGTAGATAAGCCAGCTATGGTTTTGGCTTTACTTTGAATACTTCATGTCAAATATTTTCTGAGGACACGTGTCCGAGGATAAGTGAGGATAAGTGTCTGAAGACAGGTGTTTCGTTTTCGGCTATAGATCACAGACATCAGTAAATAAACTCTTAGATTTGATGAACTACATTTTTAAAAAAGACTTAGAATTGCAGATTTGTCTTCTGTGGATTCCTTTGTTGTCTTCAAATGTGATAAATGTTTAAGCTGATCATATAATTGCTTTGATGATACTTTCGTTTTTGTAGCCTATGAGTAAATACCTACCAGTGGTTTTCAGCTTAATTTTAACACTGTGAAACTGTTAACATTTGAATGTGTAATAAATACAGCAAAGGCTACAGGCTACAGGCTAACTGCTAAACACCCAATCATTTGTTTCAGTTTACCTGCTGATGTTAACATTTAGCTTGTGTGAAATACTGTGAAAAGAAACAAGGAGATGACTGTTGGGCAAACAGCTTGCAAAAACTCAAAGACAAGAATGAATTTGCCCATAACAAGAGATTAAAACACTGCAAATACTATGGCTAACTGCTAGCTAGGGCATGTGATTTGCATGAGCAAAAACTCTGCTGCAGATGGGGGTTTCATTCACAGTTTCTGTGAGGGAAAGTGAAAGACCACATAAATAAAATATTTTTCTAACTTGTGCGGTTGAAGGATTTGGATCGTGTGAAAATGGTTGCACATGAGCGTTGGTTTGATTTGGACATAGAGGACACAGCTACTCTGAAAGTGTTTTGTTACCATTTTGGATAGATACTAGTTGGATATCTAAACAAGATGATATTTATGAGGCAAAATAATCTGTTCAGGGATTGTCAGGTAGTTTTTTTTCTAAACTGGAGCATAATTCTTTTACGTAAAGATTTCTGTCATTTTATCAGTTGAAGACATCTGTTTCACATCAACATTGTCCAGACCTGAATGCAGTTTGACATCATGACATACATTTCACAAGAAATCCATGACTTATATTCACCAACTTAATGCTTATGGCTTATGACCATTAAAGGAGAACTTTGGTATTTTTCAACCTATGTTATAGCATGCTATATGATCATTTACTCACCCAGACAGTTGTGGCGCAACTCAGACTCCATCGGTAAGTATTTATATCCACACGTGATTAGCATATATACATATAATGAGAGCGATCGGGCAATCAATGCTTGCCCACTAAATAAGGCATTATCTGCCACAAAACTCCTTCGTTTTACCAATGTGTTGTTAGCAAATGCTAGTCCCATCCCTCCGTGACCTGGATGCAGCCTGTACTTCCTTTGTTGTTGTTATTCCGGGGTCCTTTCAAGCCTTTGGCTCTGACCTGCAACCGCCTGCAACAGTGATTGCATCCCTACCATGTGCCATGGAAAAAGGGCGAAAAGGGAGACTTGAAAACACTCGGTCAATATACGACGCTGCTGACATTATCATGGTGCATCTTTGTATTGGTACCAAACAAAAATGTCTTTTTCAGTCTGTACATTATCATGCTGAGGTCTAGTAAAAGTTTTAGTGTGACAAGGACAGTGGCAGTTCTAGACCACCTTTACTGAGGGGGCCAGGCTGGGGCCAGTGGGTATTTCAGAGGGGCACATTCAGGGGTGGACGAACAACCCAAAAGACAGCGGGCAGCAGGCACGACGCCCACTGGACCGGTGACACTTGGCTTTGACAGTTTTGTTAACGATAGCGCCAAATTTAAATGGAGCCTTCCAGGCAAAATCCAGACTATAACACAGTGTTAATGAGGGAGATGGCTGATATAGAGAAAACACACCGAATGTTTCATTAAACTGCCAAGTAGGAGGAAAATCCAGTGAAGGCAGCAGCACCACTGCACCTCTGTCTCAATCTTTGTATACATATAGTATCTTAAAAGAACTTGTTTGTAAGATCTGTGATGATCCAGGTAGGAAAAGGTTATTTAGCTTCTTATTTATTTAGGCTGAATGTTGTAGCTACTTATGTCAGCTTTAGCAAAGTTCTATAACATAACATTTCTCTCTTTTTTAGCCAAACAAGTTAGAAAAAACTTGATTCACAAAATTTGATGTGTCTTCTGTTGAAAGATAAATGCTTTTATTTAAAAAAAACACTTTGAGGCACATCCTTTGTACCCCTCATGGTTCTTACCTTAGATTGTCTAATAATTCCTCATTAAAAACACCATTAAGTTTCTCTTCATGTTGTTTTGAGAGTACATGTTGTTTTTTTAAACAAAAGAAAACATAACAAGTGAATATCCCTTGGGGCTATCTCTCTCTCTCTCTCTCTCTCTCTCTCTCTCTCTCTCTCTCTCTCTCTCTCTCTCTCTCTCTCTCTCTCTCTCTTACATTTAATAAATTCATTCATTTATTAATAAGTCAACAACATTTCTGACCAAAAGATTTACCTTGTAACAATAAAATATTCTTGGTGGTGATTGTTTCCTCCTTCTGACTGCCTGTTGTTGGTGGTTAGTTGGGACCTTTTTTCAGCTGACCGCCGTTTTCAGTGGTGCAACGCTCTAAGGGATCCTACTAAATGCTGAGATACGCTAAAAGGTCCGCCTGACACTGGTGCTGTTTTCTGATTGGTCCAGAGAAAGCTGTTGCATCGATTGTTCCTGGGGATGGGTGTGCTGGAATATTTCCCAAGATGCTTTGGGGCCCCCTCTACCGTCCTTGCTGCACCATGGGTTAAGTGTATATGTGATTTCATCAGGACCCACTCCACTTTTAATAATAAATTATATATTTACAGGCACAAAGATTGGGTATGTTGAAACCCTGAGTTTTGGAACATGGTCTCATTCCTTAATAATGGGGGAGCCTCAATTGGGGGAGCCACAGGTGGGTCTGTGTTCCCCATTTGGGGGGGCAGCGGCCCCCCTGGCCCTTCCTAGAACCGCCAGTGGACAAGGAAACACACTTTTTACACGGTGACTGCTATTTCCACCACTATTAGTGACAGAAGAATAGTTTAAAAACTGTTTCTGTATGTCTTTATGTCGACTAACTCTAAAATAACCCCTGATGTCTTTTCTTTCATTTTGCTCCTCGAGGTCTGACTGAAGACTAGCTGGCTAATGCTAGCATTAGCCAGGGGATCACCCTATCAGAATAACCTGAGAATCACTTAAATAGTTTGTTTCTTTCATTTTCAGTCTATTTGAAAGACTGAAGATCTTTTACCAAAGATATTTGAAAAGCTTTTTCACACATTGATTCAAAATGTCAAAAAAGTTGCAGAGGTCCAACACAACTGAAGTTAGTTTGGTAGGGGCCATAAATTTAATTACATTTACACAAGAAGTGCAAAACAATCAACGAGTGACGGTCTGTACACAACAGCTGCAACATCAATGTCCCCTCTGAAAACTACCCCCCCCCCCCCATTGTGCATTGTCCCTCCTCTTTAGTTACAAAAAGCCACATAGTGCTGCTGGATGCTCGGAAGAGGCAGGTTACCCTCTTGTTGCGAACTTGCAAACACTAAGCAGCAAGCGGTGGCGGGGGTATTTCCTGAGGAAACCGATAGAGAAAGATTCTGTGGGCTTCTGTTTTATTTGTGGTTTTACACTATAACACTTCTCATCAGTGTGGTTATTTAAATGGAAGGAAGTTCAGAAACGTAAATCCATCTTATAGGGTTCAAAACACAATGTATCTCTTTTTATAATCTTTTGTTTTAGATGCTACTTTCACTTCTTTTCAGTTCTTTAAGTCCTTTGCCTCAGAGTGAATAAAGAATTTTCACAGTACCATACATCCTTCAGACATAGTTCAATAGTTTTAGGTAGTTCATTTGGAAAACTAGTCAGCGAAATGGACTCTTTTTCGTTCCTCTCTTCCATCACTGTCTGGTACAGCAGTCTGGTCTTTAAAGGAGACAGAGGGTAACAAGTAGAAGAGAAAAGAGAGCAGGCATCTGAGTCAGCCCTTGGAACTTTAATGACATCTCCTCTATAACACATACACACAAACACACACTCACACACACACTCACAAAACAACAAAGGTTTGCACACAGATAAAAAAAAGAGTACCCTTGCATTCGTGCACATACTGTTTAGCACCAGACAAGCTCCACTAATTGCCACTGAGTCACAAATAGCAGGCAGAGTGAACACAGACAATAGCGCCGTGACCAGTGAACTGAAATGTAAAGTGGCAGGCACACCTGTGGCTTGAAAAGGCAAAGAGCAATGTGAACCAGGCCACTGGCAGAAAACAAAGGAGGTTTTGTTGTCTCTTTTTTATTTTTTTTTACTTCTAGCTTATCTTAGTGCTGGTAAAAAGAGAGAGTAGCATATTTCCACGAAGTGTGAAATAGGACATTTATGCCACATAGCAGCTGTAGCTGGCAATGCTGCAGACCTGGTGGACAGACACCTTCATGCTGTGGTTAAACCTCTAGCCACAACTTAAAGGCATCACCTCTTATAGCTGTAGGTGAATGTGACCTTTTCTTTTACCAATTATAGGTTTGCAAGTCAAAAATGAATTTTTACATTGACTTCCACAGCTGTTCATTTGTGGGCTGCAAACAGTCTTTTTTTCCCCTATCTCAGCGTATAGAGGCAATAGGACAAGGACAGAAAGGAAATAAATGCATTGAATAACCCTCGGTATCCTGTGACTAAAATGTTTAATATAATGAGTTATATAATGTGAAAAGGTAAAATTGTATCAACAAGCTGTGCTGTGCAAGCCAGCAGCTCAGCTGATGGAAGTTGACAGAGGGCTTCTGAGAGTTTCTGGGTGGAGCAGGTGTTTGGTTTTGTGCAACATAAAGTGTTCTCACACATATATTTTACTTGTAATTAAAAAAAAGTGTGAAAACCCTTTGCCTGCAGAGAAATAGTAAGAGGACGGACCAGACCAGTTTTAACTCCACGTAATTCAAATGTTGACCTACTTCTCTGTCAAAATAATTAACTGTGAATATATATTGTGTATTGGTCAAGGTTTAAGCCCTGATGATTCCTTTAGAGCTCAGTGACAATTTTCCACTGTGACAATATTTCCAAGAACAACAACAAAAAAAATCCACCAGACCCTTATAATACCACTTTATTCTATATGTGGCGTATGAAACTTTTCCAGGAACTAGAGTTCCTTTTTCTATTTTTTGAGAGTCTTCCTTACTTAATTTCCACAGCCATCCTGATCTTCTGACAGAGCACATAATTCCCCAACTGCTAGAAGAATGAGATCACTTTTCATGAGTCTGGTTCTGCTGCAGGTTTCTTACTGGTAAAATGAGCTTTTCCTCTTTACTCTCACCCTGTGCATACCCAGGACATTAAATCAAACAAAATAACTGATGTTTGGTGGTTTCTTTAGCTTGGCAACTTTTTAGAAATATATATATATACCATTAATAAATGGACAAATTTTGTCTCAGTTATTGTTTTCATTTTTGCAGTTTTGTTTTGTTGTTGTTGTTCTTTTGCAGGGTTTATTCTGGTAAACAACCCTTGTTGGTAAAGCATATGTGGTATTGATGTCTGACAACATGATGTTCCTCTCTATGAATGTAAAGAGAGCACAGATGGTGTTAGTGTGAATTTCAGGGTTTTTTAAGCATTGTTACAATATTTAGTTTTTATGAACAAACTGCGATTGTCAGTCATGCCCATTTTAAATATTCTTGTTTAAAATGGACAATTCCCATTTTTGGCCCATATGTGACTTGTATAAGTTTTTTTATGACAGTCTGAACGGCACAAATCCAACTTTTGAAAATCCGGCCCAGGCCATGGAAATAAGTGAAATAAACACAATGTTATTTTTGTGTGTCCATCGTGCATAAATGTTAAAATTAAACACTGGGACCATGGAAATGAGGCTAATGTTAAGTCACCATGGCATCTGCGGACCCACTCGACTTTTAAATGTGGTCTTACATCAGATTCTTATCTGATCTGAGTCTAAGCAACCTCATTCTGAACGGTTCAACCAAATTTAACCCCAACGTCATGCAGTATCCCAGGTGTAAATGTAAATGTAGCGTAGTTTTCAGCCTCAGGAAGCTGCGGGGCAGCAACAGTTCTAGAAAAGCACATAATAGAGGTCACTGTGTTTAGGTTTTAATATCGGAAAGTCATGAAGTGCATCTTTAAAGCATTATGAAGGACTCACTGAAATCATAACGTGAAGGACTCAACCACCAATTCATATTTTGGAAAAAAAATTAGGTTTGAGCAAGAAGACCTGCAGAGGGAACATTAGCATTTACTCGTGCTACTTCCTCTCCCCCCTACATGGAATCTGCAAATTACCACACCAACCCAGTACTCTTTGCCTCCCATCAGATCCCTCAAGAGTATTTACTACAAAGTTTCAGTAACGAATCCTTTCTGTTGCTTTGTGTTGTTTCAAATATTCTTTCGGTCTGTATACCTAGTTTCCTCACCAGCCACTGTTTTGGTAATAAAACCAATAGTAGCCATTTCCCTGTTAGTGTATTTGAGCCCAAACCACAATTATTTTCTGATCCTGTCTATGGTTTTGATTTCTAACCCTGACCAGATGATTTTTTATGGCCTAAAGCCAATCAGGAAGTTGCAAAAATGTTCAAGTAAAATGTTGCTTTGTTATTGACTGAAAATAATTCTATGAGCTCATAAACTCATAAAGGTTTTGTGGATATAAATGAGTGTTTTATAATTTGTAGGCCTATTGGTAAATCAAGCCCTGCCAACTTGTAAAAAACAAATCTGCCTGCAGACTTTAAGCTTGTGAATGTGTACAAAAGGATTTGCAAGTAGAAAGTATTCATAGTACTGTGGTTTTAAGAGTAGCTAATGACGCTGTGGGGGGAGAATCAGGGTTGCCTCTGAGCGGACCGGAGAGTTGGACCTCACTTTGTTCCAGCAACGACTCATAATTTAGACAAAGTTAAGTCAGTTCAAAGCTTGGTCCAGTTATCGTGGTTGGCCGGCCAAGGGAGTCTGTAGCTGGGAGAAGGGAAGCCAGAACACATCCATTGAGATCGGAGTCCAAACGTCTTTAATTGAGGTCCATTTCTTCAACAATAGCCAATTAACAAGAAACAGGCTGTATGAAAAAAATAGAAATGGTTTTGCAAACATCTGAGCATGGATGCAAAGTGAAAAACCGAGTGCAAAATGAAAGCAGCAGATCGAAATTTTCCCTCTCTTTACACCTTTTGTTTAGAATCACAAAATCTTTATGACTTTATATTGAGCCCATGTGATTCGTTTATCTCTAATCCTGCTCGTAGGGACAGCACTTTACAGGAAATTGTTACATTTATTTTTAACGGTGTGAATGAACAATCTATAAGGTCATTTTAGTTGCAGGGGTTATCAGATTGAACATTTCTGATGAGTCACCTGTTCTCAGTGTTTTACGTGTCATGTCAGGTTTTATCTCCATCATAACACATAATATGAGCTAACTTTCATTTTGCCTGCAGGTGCAGTTGTGACTGTTTGTGAGATCCAACTTTCAAAAAACATTCAACACTGTTTCTATTAGCAAGGAAAACATGATGGGGGCTGTGGCTCAGGAAGTTGAATAATTGTCTGCCAGTGGGAAGACTGGTTTGATTCCATGTTTCCACAGTGAGTAAGACATTGAACCCCACATTGTTGTTGTTGTGTTCCTCAGTTGATAGTGAAAAGCATTACAATAGAAAATAACAACAAAGACAAAGAATTGTTGGTTGAATGTGAGAATCTGACTTCAAACATAAACTTTCATAAACTTCCCTTTATCTAATATGTCCAATGTTAAACCTCAGTGGAAATGCAAAAGACCTATGGCTGAAATAATCTTTCAGCACCTCCAAAAAAAGGTCACAGACCGTTTTTTGCCTTTGGCCATTATCAGCTTGACCAGAATGCAAAGCCTCATATCTCTGCTGACCTGTGAGTCTTCGTATCCAGGGTCAGCACACAAGTGGTGTTATCAAGTCAAAGTTTCCTGTTGTTTTCTTCCTTTTGATGTGTTTCCTTTATGCCCATCATGTTTGGTCTTTTCACCATGAAAACCCATTTCCTGCAAGACAACAGTAAACACGCTGCATGTTCTAAATAGAGCTGTTTTGTCTCGTGACTCCATCCCTGATGTTGTTTGGCAAGAAATACTATTCACAGAAAACAATTACAGCATTGCAAAATTTCTATTGTTAGTAAATATTACAATGACATGGCCAATCTAACCCTAACCACTGCTAACATTCACATGTCCTGACTCTACTGGGTCAGAAGTGTCACTATATCTGCAAAATTTAGTCTGCTCAGTGCGAGTACATCCATCGTTGCTTTTGGCCGATTTTAGGGCAGCATCCGGTTGTCCGATGACTGAACTTCAGCTTTAATGTCGTGAAATCGTACTATGCGCTTAAACTTTGTGCTCAAAAGGGTGTAAGTGCCCTGATTGAGACACATCCTTCGATTTTACTGAATGTCACACGAAGGCTGACTCCAGGCAACAACAAATTTCCTAACAATCAAGATAAAGTGCCTGAAATGTTGCAACATTATTACAGTTTGCTGACATAAAAACTTTGCCACAAATAAAGAAATTCTTTGGTGAAAATCTAGAACAGGTCAAGTATGTTTTTGATTCATTTCCACTGGATCAAATACATGACAGACTAAGTCCTATTGAATAGTTTTCTTTAAAGCAAGTAAATCTAAAGAAGGGTTTGATCTCTTGAGCTGAAAATTACAGCTTAGGATGCATTTACATGAATAGTCACTTCAGGCTGTTTACAGCTGTAAGTTAATAAGTCTATTGTTGTTGATTTAAAGAGCTATACCTGATATTATTTTAATCTTAATCTCTAAGAAAAATGGTTCCTACACGGTATATTATGTGGTAAAAGGGGAAAGTCGATAAAAATGAATGATTCATTGATTGCACATATGTACGAGTCCAGGAAATTTTAGCTAGCAAAAGCAGCTAATTTTTAGCTTTGGCGTGACGCTCTCTCTGCCAATGGGGTTTACTTCTGTAATTTCCGGATTTCAATCAGCCAGTAAGAGCGTTCCCCTATGGAATCTGGAAAATGCAGAAGTTAAAGGAAAACTTTGCTTGTTTTGAACCTGGGGTCTGTTTTCATCTTTCCTTTCATACATGTGAGTGATGGAGAAAGGAACATTCAAGATCGCTCCAGTATTTAGCCGGGCAGGCAGCTAGGAGCCCAGCTAATGGTAAGTATTGGGCAACCGCTCACGCGCAAGTTCGTCCTAAAACCGTGCTTGTTTTCCACACTGAAGAGCTCTGATAGTCTCAACGAGTGTCCGACAACATACTAGAGAGGAGAAAAGAACGAAAGTATCTGTATTACCTGGCGATTTCTATATTGTAATAACTCAGTTTTCTGTAGGGAAACCTTCAGGGAAGCCCACAGACATGAGACCGGACACCAATAATTAGGAAGGTAACACTTTATTCAAATTCATAGATTAAAACACAGCCATCAGCCGCATCCGAGCCCAGAAACCTAGGAGTCAGGGGGAGGAAGAGAGAGCATCATACACCCCCAGCCAAAGGGGGAAACCCACACTACAAACCCACTACACCCTTTAAGGTAAAGGCAACAACATGCACCGACTTCACAGCAACCCACCGCAATTCCTAAAGCTTCTGGAGCACATCAAGCCAACATCCACACCGGT
>JAVQJG010238903.1:0-10288 GCA_036024015.1 Craterocephalus amniculus | reverse complement strand
ATATAGGTTCTCTACCTTGATCAGCCAATACCAAGGCGCCAGCCTCCAGAGCATAATCCCCTGTTCCTGCATCTCGGGACAAACTCACTGTTAACCCTAGAGAAATAAAAATGTATTATTTTACTTCCAGATCTGATTGTTATGATAGAAGCCAAAAAAATCTGTGTAAAAAATAATCTTCAGTAATCCTAACAAGGGAGTTTTCTATTTACCTGCGGTGCTGGTGCTATTACCACATACATATATTCCCCTTGGAGCTACATTACACACTGCCTACGTGGAAAGAAACACATCTAGTTTAATCAAGCACCAAACACCTGTAACAACAACACATCACTATATACTTCAGAATGCATTAAATCACAGATTAGTGCATTATTAATTCTATTACATTATTAAAAGTGTGTGTTTTGCATCCACTGTCACCTGTAGCATCTGACTCTTTCCCAGTCCGGGGTCTCCTACAATCAGTATGTGGGGGTCTCCTCTTACTGGGACGCTGTTCTTGCCTGTGTGTTTCTGCCGACCTCCGAACAACGCCATAGCAAGGGCAGCCTTCACCAGCTGCAGACACACAAGAACACGGGATGGAGGGTTAAACCTCAGCATGATTCATTAAGACCAAATTCTACATTAAGACCCAGAACCCAGTGAGAAGCATGTGATCTGTAACATCCAAGTGGTTCTTTATGTCCTGTTGAAAGTGCAGAACTCACCAGATGGCCGTAGATGGCAGGACACAAAGAGCTGAAAGAGACCAACAGATTGAACGCAATGAGTAATAAGCAGCAAGTTGTCAGCGTCATTAGACATCAGAAAGCACAATGCCATAGTGGATGAAACCAATCTAAATGTCTTCCACTGCTGAGACAGAATTGAACTAAATCTATATTTTCTGATTCACACAGACACAGACATGCATATTTTGTGTCCACTCTACCACACAATACTACATAGACCTACAGTATACAGTATGATAGTATCTCAAAAAGCTCAAACTCTGGATTTCAGTGGTCTGTTGTTTTAAACAGCATCATGACTCTGTGTTATCATGCAGTTTTAGTCTAGAGATCATAAACTTACTGCCTGTTTATGAAGAAGAGAAAAAAAGGGCTGATAAACGTACTGTACGATAAGTCGCAGCAGAGCAGGCTGCGACTGGATCTCCTGGATGGCATACAATTCCTTCAGGCTGAACTCCTCCCCTCCTGAGCGATCTTCAAGCAACCCTCTCGAACCTTCACCTCCAGACTTGGACAGTTGACCTAAGCATTCAGAGAGAAAAGCTCCTAGCTGAGCCGTAGGATGGAAATCTGTCTGAATGAATGACAGAGACAGACTGTACCTTTGGTGTTGCTAACGGATGTAGCATCGATGTAGAGGAGAAACATACACTGATCTTTATTTCCTTTTGAAGTACCTGAAAATAAAAACACACACAGATTAACTATAGATCAGATCCTTTTCTTCCCAGATGAATTAGGTATTTTTCATTTAATTAAATAGTCCTTCATTTCATCGTCTTGTAGAGATTTATCCATAGTGTGTTTATTGTGACTACCCACTATGATCAGTGTGTATCTGTACCATCATTGAGAACTCTAACTATCCCTGTCACAGTAACCGTGTCTCCAGGGACACAGCTGTCACAGAGGTCAGAGGTCAGGTGACACTCCACGGTACGTGGGATTCGTCCGGTTTCCCTCTGCTCTCCGCCCATCAACTCCTGCACCCTGAAGGAGCGTGCAGAGTTATTAGTTATTACAGATGAAGGAGTAAAATAAAAAACGTTGTATAAGAACCACCCTGTACAATGTTTACACTTTGTGTATGGCGCATTGTGTGGCTAATTCACATTTTTATAACAAATATCAACTGTACAACAGATTTATCAACTTGTGCATATCCATGTCTTCATGCAAACTTGCCTTCATAAATTAAAAAAATTCTAAACTATGTAACCTTTAACTCTGAGCAAAAATATCGCAGATACTTTGTGCTCATGAACAAATTGTTGCATAGAGATACAAACTGATAAAAATCTGAGAGCAAGTGTAATGCCTGGGAAACGTTTCTTTTTTTCCTTTGCCTTCATAAGATCATAACAGTGCAGCAAGCCAATATGGAACTCCACTCAGAAAGGCCCTCGCTGAGGTTTGAACCACAAACCACCAGCTGTTTCATGCACTGAAATATTTTTCATCGTCTTCCATAAATACTGTATGTGACAAGCCCATTTAATAAAATAAAAATAAAATGCAGCTCAGTTTTGGGATGCAATGACACTAACTATATGTGCATGCAGAGGAATGAGTAAAACCTGTACCCACACATCTGCCATTTTTAGTTGACAGCTTATTGGTTTGAGAGTTGTTTTGAGATGTTAAGTAGGTTTAAGCAGATGTTTCTTATGACTTGTTTCATGCTTATAACAAAAAAAGATACTCAATGAATATCATCTGTGTGTAAGATTGTTTAAGTGTTTGTGTTATCTTTTTTTTTTTCTTTTAAAAGGTATATTTTTTCAGCAAGATTGCAGGAAGGTTTTAGTTGGGTGTGCATTTATGGCTTTGGTTCTTTAGTTTTGGAAAAAAAAAAAAACTTTAAAGAAGGCATTTAAGAAAAATGGTTTTCTTTGAACAAGTTTGTGAAGAAGGAGAACACCTCAGCTCAAGTAGCATTTGAAAATGCATGTAGACATTTACTGGACACAGACACAAACTACAACTCACCTGCAAATTATGAAAAAAAAAAACCAGAAAATCTACATGCAAAATCCATGCAGCATTGTCCCCTGCTTTGTAGGTGACGTTTCACTTTACTACAAGTGGAGTTTAATACTAGACATTCTCTGTAGCTCTCGCTGTGTCTTGCTGCAGTTTGTTTAGATGATTCAGACAGAAAGAATAAAACTTACTTGATGATCTGCCAGTCTACAGTGTGTGTGAGAGGAGAACTGCGGATGGGAACGAAGGAGCGACTTCGGCATCCAGGCTGGATACACTAAATAAAAACCATGTTGAAGACGCATGTGTGTGGAAAATAACATTTCTTACACAGTATTATGTGTTTATAAAGTTTACAAACCACAAGAGCACTGAGGAAAAAGCAAACCTACCTTGGTAGGAGTGGCGTACTTCCCATGCTGCAGGGGCAGAGACATGGTGTTTGTGCAGGTCTGGCACCTGAAGGCCATCCTGGTACACTGAGGTCTGATGTTGCTCACTCTGACCACCGTCCCCTTCACACAAACCAGCCGTCCGAACACACTGGCACGTAGCGTCCGCAACGGAGTCAACGGTTCATAGTTATACAGCCTTTGGGTGAGCAGATCAAATCATCATAAGGGAAGCCTGGCAGTCCCAGAGCGATAAAAAACAACTCTCTGCATGTCACTGTGCACATTACCTCGCACTGATGTGAGGAATATTGATGATTGGTGTAGCAACAGGAAGCTCATCCTCTTGTAGCTCAGCAGCTTGTTTCTCCAAGTCTGTAGTCAACACCTGAAATAAACACAGCAGTTTTTTAGGACCCATATTGACCTGTTTATGGTAATACATAGAGTTTAAAATAATAGTTTTTATATTAAACATAAGTTTCTAAAATGACATGGGGCTATTAAGTAGATTATGAGGTTTTGTCTCATGTAATTTGTACTAAAATGCAACTTGAAGAAGACAAATAACTTTCTTTGGAGCAACTTTGCATGTACCTGATGAATGGCCACTCCCATACAGCTGAACATCACCTCTGGCTGCTCCTTCAGATCTGTAATTATGTCGGGAAGGGCTTTACACACCATTTTGTCTCCAATCAGGTCTGTGTAATCCACCATCACACTGCCCTGACGCTCAATCTCATCCTGTATACAGATCAACAAGAGCCAGTCTTTACAGATCAAGATAATGTTATTTTATTTTGCAAAAATATTAAATTTATATACTGCTGCAACTCAAATTTTAGAACACAAAGATACACATGACTGACTTTGTCGAAAAGGTGAATCCTGGAAGTGAAATATTTCTCAAACACTTTGATTTTCTCCACACTGGGTGAGCTCTCTATGAAGCCTGCACATGAGAACAAACAAAACAGAGACACAAAAAAAGAAATTAATTATGACCAAAATCTGTATAAAATATCATTATATAAAATAAAAGTACATATAAACCAATATACCTTCTGTGAAGTAGAGTGTCCATCCCTTGTATGGACACAGGGCATCGAGAGTAGTCTGACACGGAACTGATGATGGATGATTCAGCAGTTAGTATCATCTTATGAAACTAATATTAACATTTTATATTCAATAATAACATTTCAAACTAAATTATGTCATTTCAGATGTGATCAATCAAAATGAAAAAGAGAAATGACTTATTTCTGAAGACACAATGGATCAGAAATACAATATAAAGCTTACCTCTCTGAGTGCTAACAGTGGGGCTTGCAGATCCTCCTCCACCTCCTCCTCCTCTCCAGCCTCCTCCTGCTGATCCTCCTCGCCATGGTCTACCCCTCCATCCACCTCTTCCTCCTCCCCTCCAGTTCCCCCCACCACCACCACCACCACTGCTGTCACCACCACCTCCTCCTCTCCATCCTCCCCCACCACCTCGCCATTTGTTACCGCCTCCTCCACCTCTCCATCCTCTATTCCCGCCCCTCCATGTACCTCTCCCAGATCCCTCTGCACTCATTGCTTGAAAAGGAAAAAAAAAACAACAAAATTTAGTCCAGGTTTACGGCAAATATGAGACACTCAAAATGCACAATAATCCCAACAAGTGGTTAGGAATAACCGGATACCAACCAGAGTGACATAAAGTTGTCTGGTACAGCTCGTTAGCTCTATCAACATTCAGAGAATGGTGAACCATTTGTTTTTGTTTATTTTATTTTACTTGAATTGAATTGAATTTAGTTTTTTTTTCTTCTTATAAACCACTGTGATCATCTAATGTTGTTTTTACATGTGCTTTACAAATAAACTTGACAGTTGTTGAAGACTTACGAATAAAGTTAAGATGTAAAAGCCAATAAGGAAATAAAAAATAAAAAAAACAAATTAAAATGTTTATGACAGCGTTTTATTTTAAAAGCCCTTATTTTTCTCACATAAAACCTTACAGAAGCGGCTCTATTTAAAAGTCAATTTAGCTGCTTTTTAACATTTTCAAAGTCCTTTTAACGGCTTTTATATGACAAACTTTAGCTACATTTGCTTTGCATGTGTGCATGATATACATATATGAAGAAAAAAAACACACACAAAGTAAACCTTTATATTTATTCTGCGCCATAACAGTTAACCATTAAGTCAGTCAGCAAAACTAAGAGTTAAATAAATCTAAAAATATATCCATTTGAAAGAGAGAGATAATACTTATCCCGGTCTTTCTAAATGTGACGTAAAATCTCAAAGCATCAACGGTAAAGTCATACCAACCTTGCTTTTTATCTTGAGTTGAATAGAGAAAAACTGTCTGGTATTAGAGATCGTCCACGATATGCTACGTTAACAGAAATCTTTCTGAAGAAGTTACCAGTTTATGGCACTGAAACGAAAGCTCCGGACTGGTTGTTACCAAACAAGCTGTCAAAGTTCCCTCCACTGACGTCACATTTACTCTTCTTCTTCCTTCATTTCCGCAGATCAGGGTTTCTGGCTTTTAACTGCCCCCAAGTGGTCACCAGCATTACTACAGTACATTTAATTAAAAATAATACTTTAAAAAAAAAATACTTTATTTAAGTTAGGAAACAATAAAAATATGTTTTATGTTTTATTCTCTTTTATAATTAACTTACAGCCAATTTTGTTCTGGAAGGTGCTCTCCCTGCTGCCTTCTGGGAAGAAGTTCTGTGAGCATCGTCTCTGTGTTCAGGGGTCCAACTACCTACTTTCTGAGGGGTATGCAGCCAGAAAGGCTGGATGACTATTGGTCATAATGCATGTTGTTATTGCATTGCTGCCACTTATATTTAAGAATTCAGCTATTTAGCATCTATGCTACATTTACTCACAGTTCAATAATTACTACTTCATAATTTCAAATCTCATGATAATAATCAGAATTGATTTATTAAAAAAGATAAACTGATTCAGTTTAAATCAATTAATGAAATAAATGTAATCAAATACATTGATTACATTTAATCTATAGAATACTTTGAAATTGGAATTAATACAATCCATTCAATTTTATTTCACCAGCAATTTCACATCCAAATACAGACGTAAGAGTAATATTTTAAAAGTCATCTGGCGCCATCTTGTGGACATTTTATATCATTGATAGAGTTGTCATCAAGTTTATAATCCTATGATTATTAAAGAGAAAAGAAATAAAACTAATCTCAGGTTTCTCACCATATTACATCATTTAGATATAGAGCATATATTTACAGTAAGATAAGATTACATCTGACTTTACATGAAGTTTCACTCAAACACAATAGTAGTTAATCATAGCGACATCAAGATATACAAACAGTTCCATTTTCAAACAGGTTTTTCCTGCATATAAATGAGCTTAACATATATTTTGATGCCCTAGCTCAGAGTTTCCGCCAGAAAAATAGAGTTAAGTGCCTCAGCCGAAAATTTCCACTTCCTAAAATTGATATCCGAAATAATCACGAGTGCACACACTCATAAACTGTCTAAATGTAGTGATTTTGAGGGCAGAAAGACAGAATGAAAAAGCACAAAAATCAATGCTTGAGCTACTGTGGCCTGAAGTAGTTAGTGGTAATGGCACAAAACACACCCGGAAGGGGAGACAGATGTGTGAAACAGGTTGCTGCAGGTTGTTACTAAGGTGAGAAACAACTCCGGTGAGGATCGCAGACAGAAATAAAGGCAGTAAAGGATATGTCCTCTGAGTCTCCGCTGATATTACCTTCAGCACATCGTCCGAGTTGTGGACACGTTCTGTTTTCATGGAGAGAAATGTAGAAACCCAGAGTGTTTGCAGGGGCTGAAGGCCCAACAATCACTGCAGGGAGATGGATGTAGACACGATGAGGAGCTGCACCACCCCGTTGAATCTGGACGTGATCTATCAGCAGCAGATCAATGTGAATTCAGGGCGATTTAGCAAAGAAAAGCAGATCATTTATTAGCACTTTGTCTTCCAGCCAGAGTCCAAGGCCCCCAAAGTTAAGTAAGTGCGTCCCTGCTGCTGACATGACAAGAGTATTGATATGTTTTAAAAGAGTTTGGGAGTCAGAGGGTGAAAGATTTCATTACTGGAGTGTGTTAGGGAGGAGAGGAGTTGCTATGAAGTCAGACTGATTCTAGTTTGGATGCTCTGCATGTTTTCTTTGCACAAGTTTCTTCTCAGTGATTCAATCAAGGAGAAATCCACCAGTCATGGTGGGGGATCACCAGCCTGACCACACACACTTGCAGACCATAGCAACCCCACGCATAAGGGAGCACAGGCCACAGGCCACCAAAGCCCCAAACCAGGCTTCTGAGTTTATCAGTGCACAATTTAGTTTGTTCAAATCCACTTAATCAATATAAATGTGAAGTATATTTCTTCTCTTGGTACAGCTTGGCTTCATACAATCATTGCATGGCTCCAGGGAATCAGCACAGCTCCATGGGTGTAGGCGGGTGGCTCTCACCTGTCTGCTGTAAAGAGAAATAAACTGTCAAAATGTCATAGCTCTTCTTCTGCAGAGAGTGCTGGATGTGGAAGCTAACACAAGTAACAAGCGTTAAAACAACATTAGGTAGACAGCAATTAAAATGATCCCCATGTGATGTCCCACGCAGCAAAATTTGGTTTCAAAGATGTTGAAAAGACATAATTTCCATACGTTGGAACAACATTTAGATTCGGTTGAAAAGTTAAAGGAGAAAAGCCGTCATTTTCACGTCGTTGAAAAGACAACTTCGACTAAACTCAGCCCCATTTTCAACGTCTATTTATGGTCTAAATCATGGCCATGGCGGACCGACTAGATTTAGTCCAAAAAACAACGTTCAAATGACGTCTAGTGTTGGGTGGCCTCTGCTGTATTATTCCAGATAGCTTATTGTTTACTAGCACAATACAAAAAGGTAATAAAATCGATCTTTTGAGCTACACTGATACAGTTAGATTCAAATCATATTCATGAAAATCCGCATTACTATATGAATATTTAAAACCTACTTAAACTCTAAGTAAAAAAACCCTCCAGCCTCATCCTTCATTCCAGGTTGATGTGAAAGTGTGTGTTTTTTCTTTTGTATACCTTTAATGTATGTTAGTTAGTCGTTGATATTCATATGGACATCAAGACTAATAATTTGTGCCTCTTGAGGCACAAATTATTTCTGAGGTAATTTCTTTAATATCATTAATGTAAGGGCAATATGAACTATGAATAAAACTCATGAACACAAAAGAGAACCGCTTATAAAAGGATAAAACAGAAATCAGTGAGTTTAACTGAAATTAGTTTAAAATGTTTTTGAGATGAGAATAAAAATAATTTGATTAAAATATCAAATGTCTTCCTTCAATTGAAAGAGCATAATGCTCAAGAACCTGTATGAAACCGGTGAATCATTAAAACACATCAACATAATCATGAAATCTAACAGGCGACCACAACCATGTGACACAGAGGACATGAAAGGAAATACATCAGTTAATTTTACTGGCTGAAACTCTCAGAAATGAAAACAAATGTTGTGTGTAGTACAGCAGTACTGATCCCATGCAGAGTAAAGGTGAACGTGCGTAAAGACGGATCGGGTTAAGTGATCAGGAAAGGAGGGCGGATCAGGATTTAGCCTTTAACAGTCTTGAAAAAGCCACTCCGGATATTTTCCTTCCAGCTGCCCCCCCCTGACATTTTGTCATCACTACATCCTACAATTACAGATGAGGGCATGCAAGCTATTATCTGAGGGTGACATATGCAGGAGGGCATCGGCAGATTCAGAAAGTGAAGCCTGCCTCTTACAGCCTCTCCAGCGCCTCTTTTCTTGTCTTCACACTGATTGAAATGTCAAGGAGTGTCTTTTTTCCCTCTGGATATTCTTCAATTTGAACAGAAAATTACTCTGATGACATCGCTTGGCTCTCTGCTTTTTGCTCAGTACCTATGTTAAAAACCAAGAATTGCTGCATCTTTTCCTTGAAGATGTGGAAAAAAAAACACCTCTTGCACTCTCTCTGGGTTACAAAAGTCAAAATAACAAATGTGTCTGTCATTTCCAGCATATTACTGTTCTGCATTTTTTTCCACATGCAAATACCAACACAGAGATTTAAAATATGTTTAACACAGAAATACAAAGACTTTATTATTTGATGTTAACATAATTATAAACCCAAATATCAGTGTGTGGTTGTCTGTGTGTGTTTACTGCCTCTGAACTCCACTGAGGCTGTTGTCTCATCTCTCCGTTTTTTGTTTTTAGTGTCCACATGTGGGCAATCACGGGCAGATAATAGTGTGAAGCTGTGTGTGTGAACGTGCTGCATTATGTGGGCGGCTGTGGGATTGTGTGTTCGCATGTGCAGACTTTGCAGGTTTGTCTCCAGTCATCAGTCTGTCGCAGCGAGGATGGAACAGCTTTCAGAGATTATATGAATAAAACTCTGATCTCCATCAGTAACAAGCTCACAACAAAGCCCCTCTGATTCCAGCTGCAATGAAACTTTCAATTAACAATACTGCAAGAAAAAATGTAAACATTTCGCTTGTTTCAGTCTGGACGGACCATTTGTCTTTGTTGAAGAAGAGACTTTGAAACTGGCTCCCAAGAAGAAAAGGATGTAGGAGGAAGAAAATGATCAATATTTCTTCCAGGTCCTGGTGTCAGGATGTGACCAGGTTCACAAAAAGGCTGTAAATAAAAATAACCAGAGGGCTTAAAAATGGATAGATGGCTAAACATGTGGAGCTTCTCCCATTTTCAGCAATCTAAAATGATATATAAAGATGCATTTTGTATTGGAAATTAAGTAATAGGACCATGCTGTAGCAGAGGGACTTTGCTGGTTTACAGTAATGGATGATATGGATGAATTCTGAGTTGTTCATACGTCTGCCACTGCCATGTAAACAAAGGAGTTCATAGCACATATGGCAACGCACGCCGCACAGATTGTAGGGGTGGAACAATACATCGATCTGTATCGATACATCGATCTTTAGGCTTTACACGATCAGGATTTTAGGGGCCGATCACCGATCACCGATCAGAGAGTTTAAAAAAAACGATCACCGATCCGATCACTGGCCTAAATGTGGGAATCAAATGTGCCCATTT
>JAVQJG010238887.1:0-19949 GCA_036024015.1 Craterocephalus amniculus | reverse complement strand
TCTCGGGGTCCTCTGCAAATTACGAGCTCGCAGCTCGGAAAAACGAGTTCAGATCGTCACTTCCGGCCAAATTAGCTCGGAAAAACGAGTTCCGAGGACAACTGGAACGCACCATCAGCCCTGACATTTGGTGAGTATGACATGTCAAACAGCTCAGATGGTCATTGATCTCTGGAAACAGAACACATTGAACAAGATTAATGAGAAGTTGATTCTTCTTGCGGCTTATTGTTGATGACAAGGCTTTAATAAGGGAAATTGCAGGTGTTTGGATATGCTGAACCTGCTTCTCCCCAGACATTAATGTTGTGTTTAAATGAGATCTTACAAGTGTTATCATTGAGCCTGAGTCCTAAAAGCTCCCAGGGATATCAAACATTTTTTCAGCTATTTAAGTATAAAGCCCTGGTCATAAAGTTCAGCATTTCGTCAATCAGCCCCATAACTCAGATGATTTAGTGACTGTGGTGGAAAAATGAGAAATAGTCGTCTCCCTTCCTGAAAAAAAAGAACACTAAGTGTACCAGTAGTGCTTTCTTTAGCTCTCCTTGCTCCACTGAACACCATTCCTGCAACATGGGCCTTCCTCCTTGAGCTTGTGTCTGTGTGAATGGATTGAAAGCGCAGTTTTATTTGATTCTGCTAAGCTACACTGGCAGACAGCAGAATAGAATTTGACCTATGTAACGTCCTTTTTAATCAGATGTAATTGACACAAATAGACCAATCACAACCGCACATGCCCTTGCCATCCTTGCAAGAGCTCTGCAGTGTGTCGGCCTCTTTGATTTCCTCCAATTACAGGAGATTGGCTAAATATTACCACTTAACAAAAGAGCTATCAGGACTTTATCTTATAGGATAACTGACAGAACAAAAACATTTAGTATTTATTTGCATGTAAAAATGTGCACCTCTTCCACCCAAGGTCCCATTTTTTATTTTAGCCTTGCATAGTTATGTGAGAACTTTGTGCCTCTGGATGGTTCAATTAATATACAGTAACCAATTTCTCCTTTTACCCTCCAATCTCCTCCCTCCCCTGCTGAGGGGAAAAATGTGTCTCATTCCAATTTAATGCATGGCCAATTCCCACCTCGACAGAGCAGTAATTAAAATCCACACGCAAAGCCCCATTCATCAGTGGAGATGACAGAGAAGAGGAGGGGGATGAGGGGCTCTGTTGCTGTACCCTTGAATTTAGGAATTCAGGCTAGCTCGGGAAGAGTGAAACAAGGAGGGAGTGAGAGGAAATGCTGATTTCTCCAGACGTAAAACGTCTTGCTTTTTCGCCTTAGCTCAGTTCTCGTTACTTAAACAATCTCATGCATGAAATGTGTGCATACACTAATAAAATGTCATATCCCCCTGTGCAAATGTGTCTTTCCTCATGCTCCTCTTGCCGATACCTGCAGCGTTATCATCTCATTAACATAACACCCTCCAGCTTAAGCCCCACCCATCATATTAGTAATTTCTCCTCTTATTACAGACCCCCCACCTTCTGAACCCCATGGCAGATTTGCTGTTTTGACAGAAGCCCTGCTGTGCTCTCTTGGCTTCAAACGCACAAAAACAAACACACGCACATCCAAGCACACACACACACACACGCATCACACAAACACTGCATGACCATGACCCTCACAGAGACCCGTGCACATCCACAATGTCCTTCAGGGGTGCAGGGGGGACACCAGAGGGACTCTGGGAAGTGGATGGGTGTGTGTGTCATTGTTTGCTGCCGGTGATTACGCGTGTTGCCACCCAGCAGCTGTTTGCATGTTTTATCCTGCTGTCTGTCTACTCGCAGATGAGGCCTTGTCTGGCGCCTCGGTCACACTCCTGAGCTCACTTACATCTTTCACAAAAATACACAGACACGAAAAGAAAAAGTACCACAATCCGTGGTGCATGCTGTGTTTGGTATTATAAGAAAAAAGAAGGATTTTGTCATCTGAAACATTTATAAGGAACAATGTCCTCTGACAGAAAAACAGGGAAAGGTTTCAGTTGCAGCAAGAAAGCGATGTTTCTTTAAGCTGCCTCTCTGGTCCTGCTGGCAGTGGCATATGTCCAAGGCCTTTATTCCCCCCTCGCCCCCCTTCACTCCTCTGAGTCCAACCTTCTCTCTGTCTGCCTTTTTTTTCTCTCTATCCTGCAGTGGACTGCACTTGAGCTTGAATGGCCAAACTGGGAGAGGCAGCTGCCTGGGCCCAGTGCATCAGAGTGAAGGACAGGAGGGGACAGAGAGAAGGGGGGGGGGGCTCTGCCCAGATTTGAATGAGATGCACAGTGTCAATGGCCACTCTCTCTGAAGAGGGCAAGAAGAAAAGGGTGCTCTCTCTTTTTCTCTCTGCTCCCCTCTCCGATGTGCCCCCTTCCTCCGGCTCGCTTGCTCTGCATCTCCTGCCCTCCTTCCCAGCTGGCGAGGGGCTTTGTTAGGCACCAGATGATACCCCAGATGCCCCGGCCCAGCCGCCCCTTTCAGCTACATTCACCAGCCTCCCCACAGGTCAGAGGTCACCACTGGGCATCTGAATGGGTCTCCGTGGCAACAGTGGCCATGGTGGTTGAGAGTGGCAAAGGCTTTTTGTTGCTGACTGGTTACCATGGACAGTGCTTAATGAATCTGACTCACGTCTACGGGTAAAGCTCAAGTTTGATTTGGGACAAAAAAAGCAGCAATTTTTAGATCAAAGGCTAAAAATGATTTGTTGGTCGGCGTTTAAATTAACGTGTTTCATCACATATAACAGGAAAGGAACCTTAAACAAGCCAACATAGAAAATGTATAAAACAAGATTCTTATAAAGAAGTCCGACATTTATTCCCTGCTCTTATAGCCTGGTTTGGACATTTTCTCATTCAGCTGATGGTCCTGCAGTTTGATGCTGCTTTAGCCACCTGCTGGACAAACACATGACTGCGTGTCCCATAAACTTGGCACCACCCAATAAACTGTGGATACGCTACATATCAAAGTCCTGCTTTTGGAGTTTAATGCTAATTACTTATCTTTGTTTTGTTTCTCACTTCTTTGGACCTAGACAGATACAAATATTACATTAAGTTTCTCAATGTCATATAGCAGAATATTAGATCCATGAGGGGGACTGTAAAACAGACAACACAAGTGAATATGTTCAAACATTAATGAGATAAGGATGACTTTTTGCCATTTAAATGCAGTTTTTTGTTGTTTCTATCATGTTGATTCTCTATTTTAGCTGGTATCTGGATGATATGTTCACAAAATCTACCCAGATAACAAGAAAAATGGGCAACAAGAAGCTAAGCACCATGAAGTTTTGATGTGCTTCCACTGAACTTCAGTTTCAAGTTACTTTAAACTTGAAGCACAACTATTATTCTGCTGCACTGTATTTATTTGGAATTGTTAGTTACAATTTGAGCATAATGGATAACATAATTAAAGCATCAAATACTACACTGTTAAAACTAAACCAGTCTCTTTGAGCATTTTTGGCCTCTGATATCATACCACAGGCAGCGTTAAGTCTAACCAATTACATCATCACAAACTGAAGAGAATAGCCATGGGAAAAGGCTTAAAGTCAAAAACAGATTTATGTGTTAGCACATTGTTTAATCATGCCTTCATGTTTTCTGGTGCTCCTGTCATTGCATCACTTCATTAAGTGTCTATGTACTTACTAATGTTTGACTCTCAGACTGAGGAAATACTGTTTGCACTATTACTTAAGAAAAACAACTTTGCAGCATGGAGTGTTGAAGTCAGTAAAGCCGAAGTCAGTATGAAGAGCCAGAAATGTGTTGAGAGGCAAGAAGGTAGAGGCAAACGGTTGGTATGAAGACAACAGAGAGGAGGGTGATTGCAGGGCAAAGGCTGCATTTGCTATTTTTATCCGGAAGAGCATTGACGATTTTAAAATGCAAAGTGATGCCATTATGTTTCCTAGCAGTTCCAGGAGAAAAACAATGTGTTGATCTCAAAGTTTTCATTAATGGTCTTCACTGGTTTTCATTTATATGTTGGTCATTAATGGACAGACAAAGTGCATGGGCATACTTTGATTTATTATTAATTGCTTCTGAGGTTAGGACAAACTGGAAAAGCAACAGCTTATGCCAGAATCTTTCGTACCACAAACACTTTTTTACTGAAAAGAAAGAAACCCTAGAATTGTAAAGCTTTTACAGTTTAAACGTGCCAGATTTCCTCTGCCTTTGCTTGCTGCCTTGGCTCTCTTCTCCTTGCTGCCTATGTTGGTCACGCTGTCCAAACAGATCAAAGGTCACACGATAAGGAGAGGGTGAATACTGGGGCCTATTCAGCAGCACAACCAATGCTGAATAACATGTGGGCATCAAGAAACAGAGAAAAAGGCATAGATAAAGGGAAAACAGAAAGTTTTGGCCCCAGTGTGTCTTGACAAGCCCTTAGTGAGTACGGGGAGTCTATTATTTCATGTTGACATAAAAAGAGCTTTAAAAAACTTTGATTTGTTATGCTAATGCAGTATTTTGTATTGAATACACTCAGATATATCATTATGCAGTGTTTATTCAAACAGGTGCGACAAAGAATGAGGGTGTATTCTGTCTATGCTGCCTTTTAAGATGTGTGGTGTTTGTTACCCATCAACCTGCAGCTTGCATGTAAACAGTGACTCCATGCTGGTTAGGTTTGACCCCTCCCCTAGGTCATTAGAACATCAGATAACGCACATGATCAACTGTGCAGTGGAGAAGTTGACCCAACCATTGCCCTTCGGCTACATGCAAAACGCAGGCAAGCCAGACAAAGAGTCACCGACCAATTAGAATTTTTTTGGTTGGTTGTTTGACTGTTTTCTTTCTTTATAGAGCTGCACACACAAGCCAAACATTTAGTTAAAGGGTTAAACTTGTTACTTTAATTATAAAGTGACTGTCAAGAACTTTTTTATATTGGTATTCAAATGTCTAATTTCATCTACATTTCTGATATTTTCAACATATCTCTTGACCAGTATGTTTCCAGTGACCATGAACATGAGATCATGAGGTCTGGTTTTAATGTTGACACGTTTCAAACTAGCTGCTGTCATCACAGCAGGAGGAGCTGCTTATTTTCCTCGTTGCTATCAGATGGACTTGCATAATCATGCTTGCTAACATAATAGCACATGTTTAAATTGCTCACAGACTGTTTTGTCTATCATAATGTGCATCATCTGTGACAGACTGGCGACCTGTCCATTGTGTACCCCGCCTCTCGCCCGTTGATAGCTGGGATAGGATCCAGCACACCGGCGACCCAATTGGATTAAGCGGTTCAGAAAATGGATGGATGGATAATGTGCATCATGTCATGTTTTGTAAAGCTAATATTTTGGCATTTTAAGAAGGGTGGGAAATATGAGGAATCACATGCTACAAGAATCCAATCAGCCTGAAGTCAAACCAGAGATTCACTGCTTGAGGCAATTTGGACCTATTTGTTATGCACCCTGACCACTTGGCAATCACATCACACTCAAGTCGCATTTTTCTGAGTCTCCCTTGTCGTCACATTACATGTGACGTCTAACAATACAATGACACGGGTGCTTTCTGGGAACTACAAGGCAAAGTTCAGCAATTACAACAAAGATTTATTTGAATGTTCTAATCATATGAAAACAGAGAAAAAGTGATAATGACGACTATTTCAGCAGCTCTGAGAGGGACAGTCTTACTCTTGTGTGGCAATAGATTCTCTTTTAATATGAAAAAAAAAACCAGAAAAAAACACATCAACGCTGCTATTCAGGGCACAGCAGCTTCTATTCCTGTATAGCTCCAGCATCTCATCAATAGGACTGACTGTCTGCTCTGGTCCCTCAAACAAACAGCCCTTTCTACTCAGCTTCAGTCCTTACAGCTTTAATGACTGGAACAGTTCAGAGAGGAGTTAATTATTGCATAGCACATGGCTGGCATACTGGGCCTCTACCAGCTCAAGGAGCATGAATGTGTCACAAGATGCCCTGCAGTTTGATACATGTGATGAACAAGGACATAAGGAGCCATGTTTGACCTAAAGGACATAATAGGAAGACAAAGGGAGAGTTTGCTGTGGACAGATTAGGAAGATTTTACCAATTAGACGATCTGCTAAAACACAAGTTTGCAGATGTTAGACTGTTGTTTGACCGCAGATGTTTGACCGCAGCCTAAATTCATGCTCACACACGTTTGATATCAATATTTATTTGGATGTAATGTGAAATCCACAACTTTTCACTTCGCCAGGGTTCCTCCTTTTTTAAATGTTTGAATTAATTTGAATTAAACTTACTGTTTCATTAATCTTATTTTATGTTTTCATCAGCTTTTTCTGTAATTTGGGATACTTAAGTTTTCATTTCTCTAAGGTGTTGTTCAGATGAATGGTTAGTAAAGATATGAGCATGTGAAGCTGTCATGTAGGAAAGATGTTGAAAGATACAACCAGAGATGAAGAACAAAGAAAGTCATATTGTTTAAAATTTGTCTTTCTTTTGGCAGTTCCATCTGTTGTTATTTTAAAATGCGAAACTTCAGATTTAACCAATATATCTTGTACGACCACAGGAAGCAGCCAAGAAAGGCAGTGATATGATCTAATCAAAAATATATCTGTGTGTTTGCACCATTAGATTGCAATGAAAAAGACATTTTACCAATTAAGTATTTGGAATGCACCCATGTGAATATAAGCATATTTTACTTTCAATAAATATGTTGGGTTATTATTAAAACTGCGGAGAAATCAGCTATGAAACAGAATCAGCTCAGCCTGCTGTCTTGGGATCTCTTATTTGTCTTTCCTAGCTGCTCTCACTCTATCCATCTTATACTGATTGTTTGGCTGCCTGTGTGTTGACTTGAGCTGTGTCTGCTATTTTCTAAGGGCTTTCACTCTGCTTTACTGATGCATCAGTAAGTCACCTCCATACCCCGCCAAAGAAGTTGGATGCTGCACCTTTAATTAAAGTTTGATCCTAAGTATTTCATGCATACATAAAGGTAGAACAAATATATCTACTTTGTTGCAAACACAGTAATTCGTTTTTGACTTGTCTTTATAATAATGAACATTTCACCTGATCCTTTTTTACCCATGTATTTTGGTGAGTTTTTTGGCAGCCACCATTACCTGCTGCTACATCCACACCTATGAAACTGAAGTAAACTTGCCAATTTCCAATACCCTCTAGGCTGGTCTGGTCATTACACTCTTTCCTCAGAGATTCGACATAACCTGTTTTTCCCCGCTATTTCACATAAGACTGTAATTTCAGTCCGTGTCTCACGGCAAGAGAAACAGGCAATGACATGCTAGCCTCCATTTAAAGGCATGCTGCTGTCAGAGGGGGATCTTCAAAGCCAGAGTTGCTAAACACTTCAAAACCCATGCAATGTCTTTCTCTGAGGTAATGAGAGTAAGTTTGACAGCCCCCAGCTCTTCTTCAGGTTTCCTTTTAACACTTTTTAAGTCCTTGGCAGAGGAGCAGCCACCCATAAAACATGAGGATGAGATTAAGTTGACTGATTTTGCTGCACACCAATTATGAATAAGTGACTTTTTTTTATCCCCAACTCCTCAACATGTGCAGCTCAAAAGCTCTAACATTGAATATGATCACATGCTGCCCTCTGGTGTTCACCTGCAATAAGCACAGCAGCAGGCACTTAGAATACAAGATTTCACTTTTATTCAACAGTCATTTGTCCCAATGTAACATTTTATTTAATATAGAAAACCATCTTATATAGTGGTAAAAATAAACAAAAAAATATTTTCAAGTTAATAGATTTTTATTTGATTTATTATCTTGTGCATTCTCATTCAAAAGGCATGAAGATAGAAAAGGAAACAGAAAATGAAATGTGGATATAAACATTACAAAGAGAAGCAAAATCTTTGCAACCAGTAACATTACATGAAGGATTAAGTTAATCATATGGACATGGGGCACAGCAACTTTGGATTATCAAAGAAAAGCCACATCGGAAACAAGCTACATGGTAGTTAACATTTGACTTCATGCAACTTCCCACTACTTGAACTGTACCTTAACTTCTTACACAAGCAATAGAAAAGTTTGATTTTAAGTGCATGATTTTCCCCCCCTCCCCCTTTGGCGATGCTAAATTTACAAAACTGGGGCTTTGGGGAGCCCCAGTGCTTCCCAAAGCTTGTGTGCATCATTCAGCTGTTTTGACTGCAAATAGGAAAACCCCACAACACAAAGAGTAACCCAAGATCTGTACAGTTAAATCTCACTGTTAAATACACGCTGAGTCACACAGATCAAAGAACTCTGACTCGTCAATTAAAAAACAAAAAGCACAGTAGTACAGTCAAGTACAAGATGACAGATAGGCCACATTGGTCAAAACTGAAACCACTCTACTTTAGCTACTTCAAGTATCCACGTAAGAGTTCAAACCCCATCTAAAATCAACATTATCCACATTCACAAACATTAATATTAAAAATTGGCACAAACTGAACGTGCAGATTACAATGATTTATTCCTCCAACTACACAGAAGTCAAAATGCTAGTGCAATAGTACAATAATTAAGATAACATTCATTTCAACAGAACAAAAATAAGTTCGCGGAGGAACCAAGAAGCTTAAGTGAACTCAAAGGACAATATCGAACAACCAGCAGAAATGGTGAGTCACTATCTTCAGTGGCAAATTTAACAAAGGCACACGCACAAACGATCTCACGCACACACTATGAGCCAACCAAAATATGCACATGCTTAGGCACAGACGTTTAATATGGAATCTGGTTTTGGTAATACTGGATCATGTCGTACGTTCTACTCCTGTTGACATAAAGGGGGGAAAATATTAAGAATTAGACAAATGCTTTCTGGAAGTCTGCGATAAAGAAGATATAGTAAGAATATAAAGCACCAACCTGTTGCTGAGGAAGCAGTTTTGGATGACTTTAATGATGAAGGAAGCTGCGTCTTTCTCACTCAAACCCGGATTGAATCGCTGCCTAGATGCAGAGAAAACAACAATGGGCTACATCAGATAATGATGAAAAAATGTTTATCGGCTAATTCATTCTTACAGTGACACAAAAACGCAAATCAAACAAACATGTGCAACTCACTTGAGTAATTTGATGGTCTGTCCCCTGAAACAGGGGAGGCCGGTATCCAGCATGAGGTTTACTAAGGACACTACGGCATCCATGTAGGGCCTGATTCACCAGAGGAACATTACGTTATTACATCCTCACTGTGCAATTAAGAATGACTCCAGTGTCTGTGTACTCACCTGACAGCCAGGTATCCCCTCACACACATCTCCATAAACCACTTGAATGGCGTTGCCTCCATCTTACCCCCCATGATCATCACCATTTCATCAGTGAGCTTGATATCTGGCTCCCAGCCCAAGTTCCCACCAGGAGAACTTTCAAACATGAAACCGAAGTCTAAAAACGTACAAAACACAAGAACAAACATCATGGTGCAAGAGTTTCTGATCATCTGAAAGTCTGACTGGGCTGATTCTTCAGTTATTAAATAGCCAGAAAATAAGAACATACCGATGTGAATGAGGTGGCCCTTGCTGTCCAGCATGATGTTACCGTTGTGTCTGTCTTTTATTTGCAGCAGGAATAGCAGCAAGCTGTACGCTGCCATACTGCGGATGAAGTTGTACCGTGCCTGACAGGATCATTTATGGAGGGAGTATCGGATAAAAAAAAAACAAGAAAAACAGCATTGAATATTGCATGATGTTAAAGGGTTTGATGTGGAAAGGTGATGTCTCATTGTGATATTAGGCTTTTACCTTTTGGAACGCGAGTGTTGATTCGTCTCCATACTGGTTCCTGAAGTAATCGTACATGCCAAAGTCTGTTTGCCGGCCCAGTTGGTCACGAGACTTGCAGTCTGGGATGCACTCAATCACGCCACACTGGTGAAAAATAAAAAAAACAAGAAAGTGGGATGATTTTAACTCTTTTCGCCTTAAAATAAAGGATCAGACCCCTGACTGCTACAGATTTAGGCCCAAGTTTAATCTGTTTGGATGGGCTGGCACATGCTTCTTGTTTGTTTTGCATTATGTATGATGTCAGACTGATTCAGGCCTTGATCAAACAGCCCTACTCTAACATAGCTGAGGTATCATTGCAGCAGCAATTACAACCAAACTGCCAACTGCGGCAGCCACAAAGGGGAATCGAATGGCCAGCACCAGCGTGTGCCAATACTCAGAGGGTGAAAGTTCACAGAGCACAGGTCAGACTCATCTCAGGGATCAAACCAAATTAGCTATGCTAAAATTAGCAGCAACAGTAACTCTGTTAAAGTTCAAAAGTGCAAACAGTGGGAGGTAACTTTATTATAGAACCCATGTTTAAACAAGTTGCATAGACTTCAGAGTTAAATAGTGAGTGATTTAACTTTGTTTTGGCCAGAAAGGAAGGAGAAACAGAAATACTCCTATTTTACCTGCCTTCTTGGGAATAATGATGGGTTTTAAACATATTTACAACACTAGAAAGTTTTGTACACCTTATAAAATGATACATAATAATGTTAACTTGATGGGAGGGCAATCTGTACAATAATAGACCTGGAACATCTTTTCCAGCTGGGATAAAGGGTGGCATGTCTGATCTCAGGTCTGGTTCCCAGCTTTCAAGTAAAAGATAACAAAACCTGGCTTGGTTCACTTTCAGGAAGCAAAAGTTACTTAAACCATGAGGGAGGAACAAGTTTGACATGAGGAGAGTCGTAAGAACTTACTCCAGGAGCCGTGGCCACCACCCTGTAAGGAAACACATAGAGATCCAGGCCCACCAGCTGGAAGATGTTCTTAAACAAACTGATGATCTGAAGCGCCAGCATGTCCTGCACATACAAATAAGTAAATGGTAAAGGAAGGGACATCAGGCTTAAACAGGTCAAAGATTAATAACAGATGATGACAGAATAGGACATTTATGGACGAGAGTATAATACTGAGACCTGTCTGCAATCATCTCCAACTTTAAAAATGGCTGCCTGCCAGCAGATTCTCTTGTCCTCTTCTTCACTTTTCCCCTCATCCACCGAGTCAGAGCGACACAGCAGACCTGAGGGGAAGTTACGGTGCACAAAATTAAGAAGCAATTATACACTAAGGTATTCTTCTATATGGTATATTATGTGTTATCAGAACAGAAAAAGGGAGAAAATCAGGTTTTAATGTGTGAGCATGTGTTGGGGAAACACATTAACCTTTAACATAAACAATACCTTCTTTTTCCAGCTCACTGACACCACACCTCCTCACTTTGAACTTGGCCAGGTACGGAGCTTTTGCAGCACTAAGTAGAGGCACAAACAGATTTATTTTTCGTTTAAATGGAGCTTCATATTTCTTTGTAACAGGAATTAATAGTCAGATCTAAGGCCAACCTCTGCATGGGAGTCCCAGATTTGTAGTCTATATCCAAAACTATGGCCTCTGGGTTACTGGGCAGGTAACAACCAGGCTGGACTTTAATCTGCGACATGGCTTCCAGGCAGGCCTTCTTCCTCTCCTCCCCTTTGGGAAAGGGTCTGGCAAAAACAAACGAAAGCAAATTAGACAATTCCCACACTTCCATGTATCAACCCCAGTGACTGAAACTAACATCTATGGACAATTTAATGAATGACTCCAGATAACAAGTGACAGCCAGGCTCGGCTGGTGGCCACAGAGGAGAAAATCCGGAGCAAAGACAACAGTGGTTTCTCTCCAGGTTTGTTGCAATTAGCACTGTAATGAGAGCACAGGGGAATTTATCACCCTGCGGTGGGCTGACTTAAGACATGTTTGTGTGTGGAAGCTGTCAGAAAAAAACTCATCAGCTGAGTGGACAAGCGGAGACAACTCAGGTTAATGCAAAGAAATGCACCATCCAAGTAGAACTGGAGCAAACAATAGTTCAATTAATTAACAACGAGGGGATTTAGAGAACAGGAAAAAGAGCAAAACATCTTGGGAAAACTTATCACCTCATAAACACCTTGGCTATAGGGATCTGTTTGACTAAAGTCACACTGAAGTCAAAACTTTGTGGAAGCTCTGACCCATAGACTTTAATTCTTTGTAATTAACTTTTCCGTGGATATCTAAAATTTAGATTGGATGTTATTGGATCAGTGCTTGAAAAAGCAGTTATCAGAGTAAGACTGTGTAGAATGTAAGTTATGGAAGAAAGATTAAAAATATGTTGGAAGAAAAAAAAAATTCTATGGACACGTTTTAATCACTTTAATCAACAAAGTGATCAGAAGATGCCTTGTGTACACAGTTCCACCAGATCATACTCATCCAGTCCTGCACCATCAGAACAAATCAGCTTGAGGATAATGGCAGATATTGTTTAACAATCTGACAATCAACAATAAACTTCATGCGATTCTCTCTGTTCAGATGGCCTGTTCTCTCAGTGCACGGTAGAAACATGTGGGCACAATGTGCATTTCTAATTGCAGCAGCAAAACACAAGTGATCTGCAACAAGGACCATTCTTATGTTTGAAAACTTGAAAAGTTAAAGATACCACAAACATGATCTGATTTCTAGATTCTGGAAGGAACCCAAAGAATGAATTAAGCTGTTAATATCCATCTTCACTTATCGTTAATGGAAAACCGGTTTGTACATTTTTGAGTTTGCTGTTTCAGAAAAAGTACTCGCAGAAAAACAAAAATCCTTTAGTGTGCATGGTTTTCTCTTTTCTTTTCCTTTTGTGAAATTCCCTGCAGATTAGCAAGTCAGCCTTTTTTTTCCACTAGAAAAAAACATTAATTTTGATTTACTGCTTCGTAGCATGTGAATGCACAACTTCTTAGATTCTTCACTGTCCATGTAAACAACTGTGTGAAACTTTAAATCAGACTGATTGCAATAAGTCTAACAAAGATGTGTCTATTTAAACAGTAACTGGTTTGCAGTTAGCAGGTTTTATCAAAACATCCTGCGTTGGTAAATTGAGACAAATAACATTCAAATAAATTAAAACCAGTGATGGAACAAACTTATGAAGTGGCACAATGATAAAGCTAAAGCACACTGGTTTAGGAGGCTTTTAATTGAACCGACAAGTGGTAACAGTGACTGACTTTTGACTGCCAAACTATCTCCTGAGAGAAGATGGTCAAATAACCTGAAAACATGATGCTACCAATCACAGCTGCCACACATGCTGAGGTATTTAAAAAATATTTTAATAAAACTAAATTGTGTTCATACTTGATAATGGCCGACACGTTGGTAATCTTATGGAAGAAGTCAAACTCTCTCTGATAAAAGTCTTTGGCCGGGCCGGAGAGAGAGCCGGTGATCTCCTCCACCATCTGTTCCAGCAGTTCACCAATCTCAGCTGCAGGGGAAAAGATCATCATTTTAAAGTTTGTAAGTTCCCATGTTGTGTTGAGGATGTGGGTCACTATCAGTGGGTGACTATCTTACAATCTTTGTTGTTTCCCTCCTCATCCAGGTATATGTTGGTCTTCATGTTCCAGATGAACTGGTGAGCCAGCAGTTGAGACTTCTGAGCAGCCCACAGGATGTACTCTCTCACATAGCCCATCTACATTGGGATGCCACAAGTAAAATACCTCAATTACAGCATCACAAGGGATTTAAAAAGCCCCTGCTGCACCAGAAAATGTCGTATTTACCTTGTCATAACGAAGTGCTTGGACGATTTGAGGAATGTAAAATAAAATAGCATCCTAGAAAACAGAAGAAAAAGTTTTACCAACATGTATAAGAGGAAGTTATTTTTCATTTTACTATTAAATCTGTACAAATCAAATTAATTGCATGTAAAGTAAAAATAAATGAAAAAAAAAAGATTTTTTATATGTATTTAATGTTTAGATGTGCATACAGGAGGAAAGGAGCGCAGCACTTTGACCCCGTACTGAGCGGTGAGGGGATGAGGAGGGTACATGGAGGAGAAGTATGACAGTCCGGTCGGGGGATCTGCCGGAGCCCAGCACAGGATATGACTCAGCTCTGGAGAGTCGGCATCAATTGTGTGCCACGTCACCAGGAACTGAAGAAAGAGGTCAAAGGTGCATCTTAGCCAAAATTTACATCATAGACGATACATTGCTCTCAGTGTGCACCATGCATCACAAGATGGGGTCTGAAGGTTGTTAATCTGTGCTAACTAGCCTCCAGAGGATACTGTGTTTATGAGTAACTAGGATAAGATAATAAACAAGTAGAAGATGTCAAAGCAGATAATCTGACGAGTTGAGGTGTTCTTTGGGGATGGTTGTACTCCGTTTCCCCTGCCTCCTTTCTGGACAGGTATGGGGCTCATTAAGAGCTTATTCATGCAGAACTAAACCAAGAGGATGGGGAGAAGGCTACGAAAACAAAATAATTACTCATGAGATAAAACAGTAACTTAAAAAGGAAAAGTTCAACAGGCAAAAACCTTTGCTTCTTTGACTTTGGATAAAGCACAACAGAAGCTGCACAAGAAGCTAATTAAGATTTTTTCAAAAAGCCAAGTTCAGACAGTACTTAAAGAAGAGAATACTTAAAAAAGAAGATCTAAGCACCTTGTGTTGCATTCTTGTATGCAAAAGTACTTTTTAAATAAAGACTGTTTGGTGCTGAATAAACTTGGCACATAAAATAAAAAAGTTTATTTTTGGTGGAAATTATCTTTATTGTTACAATCATAAATAAATGATGTACATTTGTAAGGAAAATGATTTTGTTGGAAAAGCAGCAGAGTGGAGTGGGTGGGCTAAACTTCTCTGCCGGCAGCTTTCTGATCGGTGCACCAGTAGGGTTTGTCAGAGACTCCTCTAGCATTTGGGAGGGACGAGGATGGAATAACCAGCCTGCAGTCCTGACCTCAATGCCACATGAGCTTAGGTGTTCTGTTTTACTCAGTCCGACTGACCAGTGACAAGTGCTGGTTAAAGACTGGGAAACCATCCCCCAGAAGTGTGTGACCAAGCTGGGGACAAGCATGACAAGAAGGTGGTAGGCTGGGTTGGATCTGTGTACGGCTAACATACTAAGGCTCTTGTTTGTTAAAAAAGAAACTCTTGTTTCTTCAGACTTCAATCATCCAATCAACAGCTAAATAAGCCGTTTTTTATGGATGCAACACACATACTCAACTAAGGTGTAAAAAGAAAACAAAAATCACTAAACCTGTGATTTTTTTGGTTTTTCACCTCTATTGGAACCATGATTTTGTGATTGAGGTGATCTGTAGGATTCTCTCCATTTTTAATTTTCCCTGGTATGTGACTTTTTGTTGAACTGAGAGCATTGCTAAAGACTTGACTTTAATGGGGGGCTCTTACACACACACACAGAAACGCTGTAATCATTTCTTCCTCTCTCCACACACAGTTAATATATTTATGTTATTTTTGGATACATCTATAAAACAAAATTTATCATTGCTCTTAATCAAACCAATTATTATTTGTGATTCAAATAAAAAAATTTTGTGGTGGTTTATCATCAGTATCAAGTGCACAATCTCACCTTGACGGCTTCAGGAACGTCACACACAGCAGCTGGGTCCATTCGCACCAGACGAGTCACCTCAGAAACAATGGCCTCTGTGTTTTTAAATCTGAAAAACAAATATTAAACTCAATACGTGCATGTCTCATCGAACAAGCTTCTTCAACTAAAACATTTTTTAAAAAACGCAATAAAACCCATGGTGTACTTATATATTTATTCTGTTTGGACAGGATCAGAAAAAAACTCAAAAAAGTCTTTCATCCATCAGAGAACCCCCACAACACCTACTTTGCTCCACCAGAGTGTCCCGCAGCCTCTCTCCTCAGTTAAAAACTGCAAGAGATCTTTTGACATCTTAGGCAGTGAAAATTTGGATTTAAAAAGACGTCTTTGGGAGCCGATCAGTTAAAAAGGACTACAAAATAGCATCACAGTGGCCAAAAAGACCTGTTTTTTTAGCATTTCACACTCATAACAGTGTACAGTGACAAATTTGAACTAAAAGGCTAGAAACCAAATTTCTTGGGGCCTCCTTTAAGAAGTTCCTTTTGCAATACAAATCTCAAATTAAGTGAATGCATTTCACCTTTTAAAAGACAAAATGTATAAAATAAGGAGTTCAGTAAAGACAAAACTTGCAGTTTTTGTCTGAGTACCTGGCAGGCAGCTGCAGGCCGAGGTAAGGTGCAATGTTCCAGGCCAGGTTGACATTGTCTTTCCACTGTTTTTCCGTCAAGCTGATGTATTTGGATCTCCAGTTAGCTATGCTGGTCTCCACTGACTGCTCAGTGGCGATAGCCAGCTCCTGAGTGGATAACGGGTTGTACCATATTGTCAGGCGCTCAATCTCACTAGCCTGAAGAGGAAAACACATGGTCAGACTCAGGGATTTCAATTTCAAGTTTAAAGTGTGGCGATCTTCTCATTGTTCTCTTAGCCATGGCCTGTTTTCAAAAGTAAAGAGTGGTAACAGATAAATACCAGTAAGGCCAGTAGCAGAGTCCTTCGTTTCATGTAATATTTGTGCAGTTGGGATCCTCGGTTACTTTTTTTAGATAAACCTAAAACAGCATAGAGACAATACACGATAAGAAGACGACGGTGAAGTTTCACCTTGATCATCTATGCAAAAAAAATAACCATTAAAGCATTTGTACTTTTAATATTCTGAATGTTTTACCGGATTTCTTGGATATGGTGGACATCCCAGAGGAAAGAGGGTAAGTGTTGATCCATCCCTGAGCTACCTGCTGCCTCTGGCCAACCGCTGCATCAAGACTGTTGCGGCTGTCTGTCACTGTCATTACGGACAAGCTGTTCACCGACATGTCCTGAGGATCTAGACAGACATAAAAATCTTAAATCTGTCAAGCAAATGTGTTAATTATCATATAAAAAAACAGTTTTTTTCTGCAGTGTACCTTGAGGAACCAGGTGGTTGGCTGTCAGATATTTTTTGTCAGACTGCAGGCTGGCATAAAACTTGATCATGATACAGATGTCTTCTCTCAACCTCTTATCTGTCTGAGTAGGGAATTTAGGAGTGATACTACAAAAAAAAAGAGATGGCAAAGAAATAAAATACATCTCACTACAAAGGGCTTTTTTACCACTACAAAAGCAGAAAGAAACTTTAGATTTTTCTCTACCTGAAGTAGTCAAAAGCTGTGGAATAGATTTTCTCTCGAAGCACATTTCTGATGGTGGCATTTGTGACAACATCAGCGTGTAGCAGAGTCAAACCCAAAGTCAACAGTCTGAAACAAAGCCAGGGTGATGATAACACAAAATATTAGCTTGGGCCCAGCTTTTAATACTGTCATTTAGTCCATTATGAACCAACTCGACAACTATGACAAGAAGAAATGATACCTGAATCTTGGTCCAATGGCAGCAATGTGGCGGTTCAGGCTGCTTTTGGCTCCTCCAACACTGAGAGACAGAGATCTCTGCAGAATGGTGGTAAAAATCTCCACCTGGTCTGCACTGCTGTATTTGGCAATTTCAAACCTTTGCACCAGGAACTGGAGAAAGAACGAGATCAAATAAAGAAGAAATGATTTTGGTATGTTCTTGCAACAACATGTGTGGAGAGCAGGAACTTTGATGGGCAGCTGCCATGAACATCGCTAACCAGTGTCAATAGATAGATGTCTGACAGTTGGTCTGCGTTCCTGAAACTTACTACTATTTACTTTTCATGAAATTTTCACCCACTAAAAAAGAAGTTTGTTTGGAGGCATCCTTTATATTACAAAAATGATTCACTGAACTGTTTTTCTGGAGCAAAATGTGGTGAGAATTCAGCCAAACATACATGACAAAGATATGATATGCCACATTAGGACCTTACAGATGTAGTAAGTTTCTACAGAAACTACAGAATTTTCTATTGAAGCTTACTACATTTTGCACATAAGTTTGCATGTATTGTTCAGGACATTTTACTTCCTGTCTTCCTGTAAATAGTATCAAAAAATTAATAATGGTAGAACAAGAATTTAGCTATTTCCAACTAGAGAATGTTAAGTGTAGTTTACTGACATAAAGTAATTTAATCGCTGCATCCTGCAGCTTAAAACAATTGTAATGGTAACAAAGAAAAGATGCTATGGCAACAATGAATCAGTAGTTTCTGACTGCATGTCACTGACCTCTATCCAGAGGAAATGGGGGATGACATCAGGCACGCAAGGTGCTGGTTGACTTTCCTCTGAGACAGCCAGGGGGCCGGCCTCAATTTGAGTCTCTGAAAACAAACCCATCTTCAACTCAACCGTCATCTGCCAAGCTCCGGCCATCTCACGCATGAACTAAATGGGTAGAAAACACAGCTTTAGAGCTGATCCATACAATACATTATTCATACCACTGAAAAAAAGTGATGAATGTACATACCGGCACTTCCACCCCATTGTGTGCAGCCAGGAGCCATTCCCAGCAGGCGATTGCAGTTTCCATGCCATGTTCTGTAAACATCTTCAGTGGAGACCAACAGAGATGGTGCAGCAGCTGTGGATCATAGTCTGAAAAATGAGATAAAAATGATGTGAATTAAATGAACTGTAATACAAAGTAAATTGCACTATATTTAAAACTGAACAAGACAGTCACTTTTGGTCGTTATAAGAAGAGCGGCCATCTTGAACATGGCTTGAGTGAACGCCTCAGGGTCTTTTGTGTCAAGAGCGGCAGTCATCTGATGGATCATCAACTTTTTAAGATCCAACTGGCTGTGAGTGGCCTCTGAGAACTGGATCATACCGGCCACCTAAACAGGCCGAAAACAGAGCTGTCAGTCATGATGTTTTGCAGAAAACCGTAAAGATCACGGTAACGTATCTAGACCAAGATTTACCTCTCCTGTGTAACGGTTTCGTAGGTTGAGTGATGCCATGAAGTTGGAATAGTCCTTCTTCACGCATGCTGGTCTCTCTGTCAGCTGGGTAGTCTAAAGGCGAAACACAATTTAGGTAGCGCTTGGGGACCGTCACAAATCTACAAAGACACATAGCTGTACAGTAACACTTCTGGAAAGACTGCAGTAGCATGCCTGAGCCCTTGCTCTGTGTTTAGTGTTGAGACCAACCTGTGGAAAAGCAGCCTATGGTTGGCCACACCGTGGAGGACAGCATCAGCATAACCAGTTAGCCAAATGAGCAACCAGCCAACCAACCCACCCGTCCATTGCAGGTAAGTAACCAGGTAACCAGCAAATCCGTAAACCAGCCAAGCAACCAGGTAGGTAGTTCGGTGCAGTTTAATAAAGACAAAATACAACAAATGAAGCAAATGAAAAGACAGATATAGCAGAATGAAAGCCCAAGAACATATGAGAAATGCAGAGCAAGCAAAATAATGTTGCACACACTAGTAAGCATGCACACATAAAACATACAGGACTGTAAACAGCTAGGTAAGACTTCAAGTGTTTACAGAGCAACTGCATAGAGCTCATACAGAATAAAACACATATGTACTAGAAAGGTACACTTCTGCTCAGTAACAAAAATGCAAAGGCTTCCATAAAGCACCTACATTATTAAGCCATTAATTTTGGGTAAATGTTAATGAGCTCCTGGAGCGCCAATGTTAGGTCACGAGTTTTAAAGCCTGTGGTTGGTTCCTGGTTTAAAAAGTGCACCAGTGTTTTTGTGTTTCAAGAAGGCAAACTTCTCCAGCTTCTAAAAAGATGGGGACTGGTCTTACAACACCGACCAAACTTATTTAGAAGGATTTTTTTTTAAATCTAAGACTGATGAACCAATTGTGGTTTAAATTGATCCTCCTTAAGCTGGGGTCTCTATCTATGGGGTTATAATGATGACAGCTCCAATTGGCATTGAAAATTAAAAATTGGCATTGAAAACAAAATTTGGCATTCAAAATTACTAATTTAACATAAATTAAAAGAAATGGCATTAA
>JAVQJG010238886.1:0-10453 GCA_036024015.1 Craterocephalus amniculus | reverse complement strand
GTACATATGCGCAATCAAGGAGTCATTAATTGTAACGAAATTACCCCTTTTACCACATACTATACCACGTAGAAAACCATTTTTCTTAGAAAGATTAAAATAATATCAGGTATAGTTCCCTTAATTCTCAATAACTGCTCTCTATGTGGTAGTATACATTAGATCACTGCTTTGTTTTCATCTCCTCGCTTTAAACTGTCACAAATTCATTTTCAGTCCTCAAAGAACAGCATCAAACTTTTATTTCTGATTTATTCTGAAGAATTAAGCTGTCACAAACAGAAAAAAAGGGTTAAACTTAGCATCTCTGATATGATTATCTAATAGACTCTGCTTGCATTTTTTCTCTTGTAAACTGTTTTGGAGTTTGCTCTGACAGTTTCTGCAGGAACACGTATGTATGCGTGTGTTTGTGCTGTATGTATTTATGTGTTCATGTAACTACCTTGTGCTTCCTGCCATATAAAGGCAAAAAGTAGTCTTAGTTTATTCTGTGTCCAACAGGTCAACTGTAAATATTACAGCTTTTCCCACTGACAGAAATATATTGTCCCCCACTTAATTCCTTAGGGTGAGAACATGAACTCTTTTTCTCACACAACCTGCTCAAGATGAGAGTGTTGCACCTTGTTGTTTTGTATTTAAGAAACAGACACTAACTTTGAAGCACCAGTGAATAAATTAGCAGAGGTGAATCGATGGGCGCATTCAAGTGCAGCAGCAGCTGATTTATGTGACGTACAAATACTGGCAGCGATTTAAGGTGGAGTATAAAAGAAAGCGGTCAAGTTGGACAGTTTACTGACATGGGCGAGCTCACAACATAGGCTGGTTTAGCAGCAATACTGACTAAAACAACACTTTTTATAAATGCATTTTTAATATATGATCAAATCACCACCAGAACAGAGATCATCCATCAGGTCACTGGCTTTAACACCACATCCGCTGTCTAAGGAGCATTTCTAAGTGGTTGCATCTGTATCATTCTCGGTGGGAGGGCTTTTCTGACTTTTTAAGAAGCACTCAGTTCATCCATTTTGGGTGAGATAACCGAAGAAGGTAATGGATAGGAAGATCAGAGAACGAAAACTTTGCACATATCATTCATTTAGCCCAGCCAGGCTGAGCCGTGTCCTCATAAACGGCTGAGTGGTTCCCATCTGGTGCAGCCACAGATAAACTGCCACCCCTGACCTGACCCGACTGCAGCCTTCCAGTTTCGGTGAGGTCTCGCTGAAACTGTGATGTTCTTCAGCGCTGAAGTCAGACAAAATTTTCAAGTTTGAGCAGCACATCGCAGCACTAACTCAGATGCAAGCATTTGTTGAAGTTTGCTTAGGATGCCCCAGTACTGAATACTAGTATATTTTCTTTTCTTTCTAATGTTAAAATATTTAACTTATTACACCAGATAGTAGGCCTATTGAACATGAAATATATTCAATTATGAGTTGATTTTCTGTTATAACAACTTTATAACCCAATCCTTAATTAACATATGGTAAACTCTCTAAAAAAAACAACAAAAGAAAAAACACTCCATAGAGTCTCTTGTAAATTCTGGTCCACAGAAAGAGGTGTAGTTTAATGAGGCTTAAACCAAAACTCAGCCATGGATCCATTTCAGGTCTCTTTGTCTTACCTTCATAAAACTTGCCTTTCTGCAATGTTTATGCAGACACACCCGACCACAGTAACAGACATGTTGACACACTGATGAAGTAGTTTACAGCAAGTCAGTGGGATTCCACACTGAGTTCAGTTAGACCGAATATGTTTGAAAAACTTCACACAGGCTTGGGTCTTTTCACAAAACAACTTCATATTTTAACATATTCAATTTTAACAGATTGCATCAGACGTGCAAAAAGACGATAAAATCTTGCATCCTTAATCGGGCAACATTGTTATTCTGTTTCTAGATAATTGATGCAGGTTTCAGTCTTATAACATTTTGTCCACATCACACTGCAAGTATGATACTTATAAACGTTTTTTTCCCCTAAAAACCCTCAGTGTATTTCAGTTTCCCTGAATAGATTTGACTGTGATAGGTTTTCCCCAACTTTTCTTCTTGGAGACTGGCAAATAAATTGTGGAAATCCTGTTGAATTATGGTGTGTTTTCCTCCAGTCTGCAGAGATAAGAAAGCAGGCGTAGAAAGAGGCATTTGGCTGAGCCTCGCACACATTCCTCTAGTTACCTTTGTCACGCGTGATGGAGTGTAGGGTTTACAAACCTGGCCTCCAGAACCCCTCTCTCTGACCCTGTTCTGTTGAGCCCCCATTCCTCTTTGTGTGTGCATGTGTGAGTGGATGTACTGACACCCTGCTTTTCAGGTCTGTTTCTTACTGATATTGTGCAGGGATGAGGACCAGACCTTAAATGTCGCAAACTGTGCCTGATCTGGCTTTTTTAAAGCACATTTAGAGCCAAGCACTGCAGATTCTATAAAGGACGGTTTGCTCTCCGAGACAAAATCAAAATGATTGCACTCAGGTTTTATAGTGAGAAGCAGTTTATTCCAGAAGCTTTCAAGCTAATGCATTGATAGTTCATTAATATTGGATCTCATAAAGTTGCTTTGCTTTTTTCGTGTCTCTGTGCTCCTTTTTTGAGGGGTAATTTTAACTCTTTTCCATTCTCTCTTCCTCATTCCTCCCTTATCAAAAAGAAGGAACCATCTCTAAGTTTTGTTGCCCCTTTAAGAACTTTACAACAGGAGCTTTTCCATTGAGCAGTTTGAGGAAAGCAATAAATCTGGCCTGTTTAAATCCAGACTTGTTTAAGCTGTTTTACTGACCTGATGCACTGCATTCTTCTGCAAACTAAACAGGCTTTTTAAACATTTACCCTAAATGTATTTACTGACTGACTGATACGCCGTCTATATGGGAGCAGACAAGATAGGAGGGTTATATGTCTCACTTTATGGCCAATGACTTGCGATGGTTGCCAAACGGTCAGCCAAAAATAAAGAAAAACAGACTTTTCCCCCAAATCCAAGTTGATTCTAGTGAATCCTTGTTTTTTAAGGTTTAAACAATCATGTTTTCTAAAAACAACACCAATTACTACAAAATCACCTTTTGTGTCATGCGTCCTAATTTATTGTTATAAACTTATTCTACATTGCAAAAGCAATGTGTGACAAGCCACAATCTTATCACTTTCACAGATGTAAAGAAGGTCAGTAGCAGCTAGGCGCTGCTGATCAAATGTACATCAAATCAGTTTGATTATCAGCAGGTGTGAGCCAAGGAGGAAAGACGTCAGCAATGATTGTCCAGAAGAAATTGTTGCTGCCTATCAGCAAAAGGCTATAAGGCCATTTCCAAAAAGTTTAGGAGATCATCATTCAGCGGGAAAAAAAATGTCATAAGTGTGAAACATATAAGATATATGTCAGTCTTCTCATTAATTGTTGTCCCAGCACGTTCACTCCAAGTTCAGACTGTGCAGTGCTCAAAGAAAGTCCAAACAACCCAAGATGTACACCTCATACTTGACAGGCTTTAGTTAGCATGCAAACAGTTTAGTCAATTATACTGTAGTACAGTTAGAAAAGGGCTGAAAAAGTTGTTATGTCTTCCAAGAGAAAAGCCTCTTCTCACATGGAAAAAGTTGATTCTGTAAAATACATGGCAGCATGGCTTAGCATGGCCAAATATGCATTAATAAATCACAAGACTTCTGCAACCAAAGCTGAAATGTTTGATCATAACGCACATTGCCATGTTTGGAGAAAACTAAGAGTAATATTTCTGTAAGAGTAATATTTCAACACAAACACTGCAGCTTATAAGCATGGTGGTGCTGGGGTGATGAAATGGGCTTGTTTCAGTCACAGGGATCTGGACACCTTGCAAACACTGAGATCAGAATTAAGTCCTCAACATATCAAAATATTCTCCGATCAAATAAGCCACTAAGGCCTGGCTTTCAGAACCATGCAACAGCACAATGATGAAAGAAAATAAAATCAAACGGCAAATGTGCAGTAGAATGGCTGAGAAAAAAAAAGATGTAGTCCAGAATAAGGCCAGATTTCAATGCAGCTGAAATGTTGCAGCAGGACATGAGGAAAGCTGTGCATTAATAGATTCCTGCAAACCTCAATGAACTGTAACAGCACTGTAAAGAAGAGTGGGCCAAAAGTCTTCCACAACGGAGAAGGGTTGCCGTAAGTTACTGCTGCTAAAGATGACTCTGCTACTTTCAAACCATGAGTTTAACCTAGTTTTTTACACAATGTTTCTGCATTTCAGTTTTTGTGAGATACATCAAAGCCATGGTGTAATGTGCTTTGTTCTTCCAAGACCACATTTACATAGTTTTAAGACTTGACGAGGTAAAAAAATATTTTCTTTTTCCTTATGCATAAAACCTTTGAAAGACAGTGTATTTTATTTTCTCAAAGGCACAATAAAGAAGAGACATGGAAGATAAGTTTGTGTTATGAAATCTCTGCGCACATTCATTTAAATTCCCATTCTGTATCAGGTGCTTTATTTCCTTTTGGGACTATGGCTACTATAGATAATGCACCACTACTGCATTTTTGTAACTCTCTTTCTATTTATTTCATTTCCTTTTCCTTATTGCTAGGTGTTCTCTGAGGATGATTTCTCCACGGCAGTCTAATATGATGTCCATCATTGTATTTGTGTAGCTGATTATCAATTTACAACCCAATCTCTTCTTTTTTGTTTTTTCCTGCCAAGACTGTAAACATCTGCTGCGTGATTCATCTTTACGGCTCATTTTACTGTCCTGCCTACTAAGAGCAGGCTCAGTGTTTGTGGTAAAAGTATTTTTTACATTTACTAGAGTGTATTTGCATCAGTGGATTAGACTAAAGCCCATAAGAGCACTCCAAGGGGGATCAAAGGTCAGCTCAAGTTCTTGCTTTTTGCTTATGTTCAGTTGCCTTGCATAAAAGTTGAGTACAGCTGTCATCATGTCCTCTCACACACACACACAACCTTGTGAGTACTTCTTATTAACTGGACAAAATGCTCACACGAAGCGCTCTTTTGGCGGAATATCACATGTATGCATCTTTTTGTTTTGCCCTCATTGGTCTTTCACTGTGTTGTAAACACTGACAACAGCACATTACCCGCCAGGATGAATTACACCACGCTTAGATCTAGAGGGCAGCATCTTTGAAGTTAAAATGGGGGAAAATATCATAAGTATAGGCCTCGGTCCAGATAGCTGTGGCTGCTCTCCCAGATGCTTCTCAAAGATTAGAATCATCAGCGAGCAGCGATCTGCTCCATCATATGGCTCTCCCACAGACTTGGCAGCAGGCTTGAAAGAAGGGCTGTTCAGTACAGAACACTGGATCAGGACAGTATGGGGTGGAATAAAGGAAAGAAGAACGAAAAAAATAATCCTCCAGGTGCCACATATTTGAAGCGTTACTCCTGTCACTGCCTCCCAGTGTTTTCTGATAACATTTTAAGATTTTGTTGCATAGCAACAAAATATTATCAAGCAGGATTTTGCCTGGTAACAAAACTTTCACTCTGTGAAGATGGTGTAATTAGAGGAATTCAGAGGTGTAATTGTAATTAGAGGGTATTTCTTCCTCTTCTTTTCTTTTTAATCAGCTTTTGGTCTTACTATACCTTCATATCTGACATCAGCGTCATAGATACCATGCAGGTGTGGTGATTTGATTCCATCTCATTCAGCATACCACAGTGCCATGCAAAAGGAACATGACATTGTATGAGCTTAAGAGGAAGCCTGTAGCCTTGGGGTTTTTGTTTCTTGGCATGAAAAGTCTTAAAGCCCCTGTCATCTGTCATTGCTTGGCAAGTTCAGAGGAAAAGATCTCATAGATGCTTTGATGTAAAATCGCCTCTGTCGGCTGATTTTCTATCAATAAGTTTCTGTCCAGTGGAAATAAGCTATTTTAAAAAAACAAGCAGGTAAAATGAACCGCAGACCAAGAGGGTATATAATTAAAACTGATCTCCAAAACCTCCAGGTATTGGAATCCTATAAACCTTTCCGTTGTTAGCCTTTTTTCTCATCTGAAGAAACTAATTTTGATTCGAAGTTTGAAGTTTGAAGCCTGTTTTATATTACAGTAATGACATTTCAAAGCTTAAAAAGAAAAAAAAACTTTTTGCTGGTAGATGATAAAAAAGAGCAGCAAACCCCAGGTCAGCACACTAATTATCCTTTTCATGATTTCTATCAAAGCGATCCTGTTTCAGCTGAAACATTTAGCGTTGCCACAACCAGCAATTAGCATATGATTCAGCAATTTGATTGGAAGCTTTGTTATGTGTGCTATGTTTGCTCAGCAAGTGGAGCCGCACTAAATTAGCATTAATGAATGTTATGGCCTCCCATCAGCTTGACAGGTCTATTCTTTAGATCTGTTTTAATTGTAATTAAGCCCTGATTAAGGAGCTGGGGGATGTTTCTTTCTCTGTTCAAGAATATAGCATAATATGTTATGAAGGCAATCAGGGGGGCTGTCATTTTATCTGTTAATGAGGCTCAGCCATGTGTCAAAACAAACTTAACTTATCCTCTCTCAAATAGAAACCTTTCTTCTCTTCTCTTCGTTATCTTTTGGTCATCTTTGATTACTAAAAGTACCTACCTTTGTTTAGTTATGCAACAGATTTAAATCTCACCAGACATCTTTATTGTATTTCTTCTCCCTCATTATGGTAAATCCGACCCTAAATGATCTCCATATATAATTAAAATCAGTTTTTCCTGTTTTGTTTCGCACTGGAACATGATTTGCTTCAGTAGAGTATAGATTAGTTAGCATAATGAGGGTACCCAGTTATATTAGCCAAATAAGGCCACACTTTTTAGTCAGATTTTTTATTTTTTTATTTTTGCATGGGAGCTGTAACTCTGCACAGTGTAGTATTATTATGCACAATATCTCACAGCTACAATTAAATATCTTCTGTCAGCTGCAAAACTGATTTATCTTGGTGTGGTCAATATTCACATGAACTTATTCTTTAGTTGAACCACCCATAAACTAAGAATGTTCTAGGATTGGGCTTGACCAAATGGCCTAACCAAAGACACTGAGGAGGTTACTGAGGTGGAAAGCAAACAATGGCTACAAAAAGGCTTGATATTTAACACGCATGCATACAGAGCCTTTGTCTTTCCTCTGCATTTATTTTCTGCATACTTTAGCTTGTGGATTGGTACCCAATGCAACAAACAGGAAAATACCACCAAAAAACATGGGGGCAGTGTGCACTGTACTGCTCATGAAAGGAACAAAGAAGCAGAAGAAGCTGTAACATCTGTAATAGCTGCACAGATTACTGTCGCTAAAGTGCTGCCTCTTTTTAAGTCTCTCTGAGGATGCACATTCCACCGTTGGCATGTTTGCTATCACATTTTAGTTGTGAAACTGATGTAGGAACTCTGTTATTGGTTAACAACCATGCCAACGTGAAGCATGTGTGACTAAGAATATGCAGGCATTGATATTTGACAACGTTTGAGAAAGGATTACCCCATCTGCCTACGTAAAGGGAGCGTACTTTAAATGAACCCAAACAGTATATGTCAAGCAGGCTACAAGTATTTGTCAGTGCTTCGCAAAATAAAAACCCTGCAAGATCCAGAGATGGTTGTTATGTCCACCGTGTAGCTTTCCAGTTTTTTTTTTTTGCTTTCCAAACACAAGTATCTGGATTAAAAGGGTTTTTCATTCATGGGAAGTTGTGTCCATCTTGGTTGCAGTCCATCGGAAACTGCAACCAAAAGCAGCACAGAACCATTATTCCAGTATAGCCACTGTTCAAAGCAAAAAGAAAATCTGGACACAAATTAGATTTACCTTCACCTCCTTATCTTCTTGTCCTGAGAGCAACCTATACATGTTGTGCATTGCATGTCTCAGGATGCATTGTGTAAGTAAGATAATGGCAGACCTCCAAAGGAAAATGTTGTAAAGAGAAGTTGTTACATTTTGTTTGTTTTTTTTGTTTTTTTTAGGAAAAAGGCAATAAAATTGAAATGCTACAAGTGGTAATGGTCAGGCTTCCTATTTAAATAAGAATATTGTCTTTCTGATGAAGTAACCAGCTTTGTATTGCAGCTTATACTGCTCAAAGTTAGACCCTGGCACAACAGGCAGGTCTTTCTGCATCGTCAATGCAGGGAGGCCTGCCATGTTTCTCAGAAACATGTGTGAACATAGGTACGCTGGCAACCAGTGCCTCATTCAGTCCCACTTAAAAAAAGATGGGAAACAAAAACCCTTGTTACGTGATCTGCTTCAGTAGATAACAGATTAGCAGACACACTGACAGACTCCGGCTACATTAGCTGACTAAACCAACACTTTTAAGATCAAGTTGTGTTACATGAAAGTGGGCCTTCCTGTGGGGACATTCCTACATCTACATACAGCTGATCTAGTTACAGTACATGATGCTGCTTCACAAGATAATTATTAGTGTGAGACTGTAAAAGCTGTGAAACAGTAAAGGTAGCATTGCTCATTTTTTCCCCCTGATTTACATCTTTGTTCTACAACTGGCAACAACCGCTCTTGAACACAGTGCCCTTCTACCCCCACCAACTCCCATACTATCTTGGTGAGCAGGTGAGGGAGGAGAAAATAAAATATATAATAAAATGCAACTGTACCTCTGTTAAAAGCAAGTCTGTTGCGTCCTCTGTGCACACGGCTTATATGGCTTAGATTTCATCATCTGCACCAGTGGACTGAAATTAGTTAATTTAGGTATGAAAAAATACCAGACAAAAGATGATCATGGTATCTTATTTTAATGAGAGGTTTTATAATTACCATAATCCATTCCTACCACCTACACAGTACTGTTGACTGTTTACATGTCAGTGCATTGGAAACTGGTAGATTTCCAAACTGTTGTTGTATTAAACCAAATGTGTATCAAAAAAATTCCAATCAGTTCAGAGAAATCAAACAAATTCATATTTTCAAAATTTAAGTGCATTTAGAAAATCATTTAATGATGGTAACAAGTGACTTTTTTGATTGTATCCTTGATTGTGGATTGTGCAAATCTCTTTTTTGGCATGTGCCATTGGCTCAGTTTTTGCTTTTGTTTGCCTGTTTTGTCTGTTTTGGCTGCAAAACTAATTTCCCTCCGGGGACAACAAAGGAATTTGATTGATTGAAGTGAGCGGAGCATGAAGGGTTACAATACGATAAAACGGATATAGTCCCAGTTCAGATGGATGATAACTATGCCAAAAATTTATGGGAATATTACATGTATAAAAGAAGGTTAGAAAAAGCTTTTTGGAGGAAAATAGATGTTTTTCTTTCAAGCTGCTTTCTGCTCAAATTTTAAAAGTGTGTGAAAACTGGTGGATAAGAACACATCGATGGTGCTCAGAGACGCTCTGTGGCTTGCTGGTGGAATAACCTGTGACTCATAAAAGAATGAACAGAGATTCAGAATTTTGTACGTATTCTTTGATTACAATATTTCTTCTTGTGCCCTTTGTGAAAAAACCTTGAGGATGTCATTTCAAAGGTGTCCTGTTTTCAGATCACACTGTCAACAGTGCTGCTGGTTGAGTTTCATCTTTTCATTGCAGGTGGGAATGTAATGATTTGGTTTATAAAACTGCCTGGTGGTTTGAATACTCATATTATCTCGAAATAATAATACAAATTCTTTAAGGCTATGTTGTAATAAAGTGTTTTATTAATGCACCTTTCCTGAGCCTGTCGGGGGAATTTCCTCATTTTGAAGTTTACCCTCTGATTTCATGCCCCTTTCCAGTAGTTGGAATACAGTTTCATGTTTTCCTGGACTTGCTCTGACTAAAGACAGAAGGAAAGCAGGACATTTTAGACATCCACAACACAAAACAGATGAATGTGGGAGACTTTTTAACCTTAGGCTCATGATTTTCTTTTCTCTTTCTTTTATCCATGTGTGTTTGTTTCTGAAATTCAGGTTTCTGTAAAGTTACTTTGGTAATCAAAGAGAAAACTAACAATATGCTGTTACCTTTTAGTCTCAGTGGTTTCTCTTGTTCTGTGCACAGTTTCCATCTTCACTACGTGACCCGAAATAATTCGGTGTTCTGTCTGCTGGAGTACCCTTTGTTTCTTTCTGGGTTTCTGTTGGCTTTATCTCCACTTTTTATTCTCTCGGCCATTCTAGTTAACAGGGAATTGCTGAGACTCAGTATTTGAACTGCTTTTGTGCAAGTCAGACAAAAAAGAAATGAAGGAATTAGAACCAAATAGGTCATCAGCCGAAAAAGGGCCAGAGAACTTTCTGTCACTGCTTTGGCAACAACAGATGACGGTGTCCTCAACATACAGGTCTGTCTCAGAAAATTAGAATATTGTGATAAAGTTCTTTATTTCCTGTAATGCAATTAAAAAACATGAAATGTCATACATTGTGTATTCATTACAAATCAACTGAAA
>JAVQJG010238875.1:0-33771 GCA_036024015.1 Craterocephalus amniculus | reverse complement strand
TATATATATATATATATATATATTTAATGTTAGTTTTTATCAAACAGAAGTGTGGGTTGGTGGTAGTCATAGCAAAGCATAGAAAATTGCGTATCGTCTGCTGGTGACAAGCGGCTCTGGTGTTATTTTTTTTTGGGGGGGGGGTCCGTGGGCAAGGCGGGGGCTAAGTTACACTGGTTTGTTTTTTTTTTTGCAGTTTTGTGGACGATCCAAACGGGATCCTTCATCATTGCAGTTTAATATATTGCCCCTTCCCCCTCCTTTTTTTTATTTTCATTTTTTAAACCTCCCTGAGATGTGATTGTCCTGTCCTGCGCGCCCCCGAGGTCCCTCTCCTTCTTCTTGACTTAGTCGTAAACTGTTTTATTCTTATCGGCTTTTTTTTTTCTTGTCCAATGGAGGGTAATTGAAACTATAAAAAGTTTTTTAAAACAAACTAAAAATGAGAAACAATTATAAAGATCCCCATGAAAGTAAATATTGGGTGGTTTTTAGGGGGAGATTTTTTATTTTTTTGTCTCATTTTTTTCCTCCGCCCCCACCCCCCAACACCCAGATAGGTTTTCTATGTTTGTTCCTTCTCTATGGTTGATATTTGTTATGCACTACACTTTGTATCTGAACAGTTTGACAGTCAGCCGTTCTTTTTGTTAAAGGACAACAAAGAAAAAAAAAAGACTACAAAGCGTGCTTTCTGACTGGCAAGACCTTTTGCAATACCTCAATTTTTGAAATATATTAGGAGAGAAAAAGATATTTTCTAAGTAAGTTTATTCAGATGAAAAATATATATATTAATTTAATTATTCAAGAGAAATGATTTAACAGATGGCTGATTTTTTTTTATTATTTTTTATCATGCCTTTTTTTTCTTTTATTTTAAGAATTTATTTTTTTGAAAAAGACAACAACTGAAGGAGCTAGAGCTTTATATCTAATATAATGATGTAGTTAGCAAGAGTATTGTCTACTTTATCGCAGTGGAAGCTGGTGCGAGAGTCCCACTGGTCGAACCCGTCGATACATCAGAGAAGAACTCTTTAAGGAAATCAAATATCAGGTGCTCGGAGAAGAAAAACGACACAGATTTCCCACCTTTTTGTATATTTATAATCAATTACTTACTATGCTGACCAGAGTTGTGAAAGAGATCTTCTGTTCGTTATTTTTTTAAGAGAAGTTTTTTATGTTTCCTAAAAGTATGTGCTCCCTTTTTGTTTTGTACTAAAAAAAACTGTTTGGAAAAGATTTGGTTGGGAGAGAAATAAAGAGAAGACTTGTGAAAGTCACTGGAGGTAGAGAGAGAAGAATGTTATTTTTAAAACACAAAACAGACACAAGTGTTTTCACCTGGAACTTGATCGAAAGCCCCCAAAGGTACATCAATTGACTGGTGGCCTTCTATTCACGCAAGACTTGAATTAGTCCCCTTTTTTTAAGGCTAAAAACCTTGATTCTTTGTTGTAATGTGCAATACTGTTTGTACTGTTTGTAGAAAAGAAGAAAACAAGAAAAAAGAGGCATAAATCTTTATTGCAGAATTATTTTCATTGCAAGCATTGTGATTCACTAAAATCATTTTCTACTGTGTTATTTACCTACTCTACCTGCTAGTACCTTCCAGTAGTAATGTAGCCTTTGTACTGAGAAATTTTCATTATTTTTAGAAAGTTTTGCTAAAAAACTAAAGAATTTAAACATTTTTACATATTTTCATTTTTATTTCATATTTTTCTTTACACTTATTTCTCAACCATTATGGGGGAGACTTTCATATCTGGTCAATGCCATTAATATTATTTTGTATTTTTACCTGGAATAAATTAATTTTATGATGCTAATTCTTTAAAAGTTTAATTTTTTCCATTTGTTCACTTTTTTTTTTTTAAGCTGAAAAAACCTTTGTAATATTGTTACTAAAGTGTCTGGTTTCTTGCTAAGCTTTATGTGTTAACTCGCTGATGTTGCTTACATTAGTGTGAAAATGATCTACAGAGAAAAAAAACTCACAAAGAAACTGATTGGTGGTTGGTGCTGTATAAGTGATTCGCAATGTAAACAAATGAATGGGCAATAAAATAAAAATGGCAGAATGGAGCATACATGTAGTATGTTGTGATGTAATTGTGTCAGATAAATGCAACCTGAGTGTGACTTCTGCTACAGTACTACTTTACTACTAATATTACAAAAACTGACCTTCACTGCTGCTTCGATGGCCACAGAACATGTCGCCTTTTCTGGAAAAAAAAAAGAATAAAAAAAACATAAGCGTACGTAATATTTCAGTAAAATCTTAATGTAGAAAAACCATAAAAAGAAGGTATTTCTTGATGACCCACTATATATTTTATACTATATTTTCCCTCCATTTTGCATCCTACCTGCACTGTGAGCCTCCCCAGTCAGTAAAAAACCTGACTTTTTTTTTTACTCTTGTCTTATCTCTTGCTCTTCTTTGGCTCTCTTTAGTTTCCTCTCTTCCTCTGACAATGTCCTCTAGCTTTTCATTTCTGAATCTGCCGGTGTGCGTTCAAAATGACCTGTTTATTTTCGCGTGTGGCGCATGCGCAAATCGAAGCTCCGCAGGATTGCGCTAATCGGCCGCGACGGCTGTAGAGATGCACTTAATAATTAAAAGTTATAAAGTGGGTCTTTAAATTTCCCACCTGATCTCCTGTCGTGCTATGAGATATTTCCTTCAGATTTTTGAGAGTTGACATTAATATGAGCTTGTTTTTAGGGGCTTTACTCCAGCTCATTAGCTCTTACATACAGGCAGCTTCGTACGAAGCTGAAGTTAGCTTCCGATTCGTGCGCCATATTTGTAAAGGGCAATTCCACTGAATTTTGGAGACTCGGCCCGCTTTACACCTGGCCCTGTTGAAAACTACAACACTTAAACTATTCGAAACTGGACTCAAATGTTCTATACAATATGGAGATTCATAAAAACACAGTCTCTGATTTGTGAAACTTTTATTCTATTTATGAAAATGCAAATTAGCTGAATTTCTTTTTATTTTCTTGCATCTAGACCGCATCGGACCTGGTCCTGTTGAAAAATTACAATGCTTTCTGTGCGTTCAAACCAAGAACGACTACAATTACTTTTGTCGCTCATAAAGAATAGCTGGTACAAAAAAACTAACTCAAGTTGCTATGGCGTCACGGCCCTGCGACAGACTGGCGACCTGTCCAGGGTGTACCCCGCCTCTCGCCCGTTGATAGCTGGGATAGGCTCCAGCACACCCGCGACCCGATTGGATTAAGCAGTTCAGAAAATGGATGGATGGCCTCACATTCAATTTTGCATCCTTCAAAAGGACTGTATGCTACAGGGCTTTTGCAGTGATATTTTTGTGATTGCTGTCAAGTGCTTTGACAAGTTGTAGCCTACTGTGTGATTCATAAGAAACCCTCTCCTACTGAAAAAGCTTTAATTGCTTTTGGTCTGAATGCACAGTTAGACTCTTCAAATCTGGACTAAAATCTTATAAACAGAACATAGAACAAAAAAATGCAATCTGCGATTTGTGAAACTTATTTGCAAAAAATGTTCCTCATTTTATTATTCTCTTAGCAGCATCGACCATATATAACATAGAAAGCTGGTCTCAGTGGTATCGATATATTAGTATTGGTCCCCACATCACTAACCAGTAGCCCATCCCAGTTCAAAGCTAACACCTGCTTGAGGCTCAACTACTACTACTACTGCAATTACTACCGTCTTTTATCCAATGCGACTTACATTTGAGAAAACGACACAAGCAAGACATCAAAGTGTAGGATACAGCATGAACAGGTGGACTGCTGGTCATCGAGTAGTTATGTGAAGTGCTAAGATGGTGCAAAGTGCTTTTTAAAAATATTATTATTTATATAATAATAATAATAATAATAATTAGAAGACTGTTAAAAATCTGAAATTCGATGGTTGAAAACATAAAAAGTCTACTTTCAACCCTAAATTGAAACATTTATCCCCCATTAAAATGTCATTTCTTGTTTGAAACAACTATTAAGTTAGATTTTGTAAATACTTCAGCATCACCAGAGTGAGGTTTCAACTTGGAAAACTATATTTTGAATCAGGCCTGTATCAGCAGGAATATATTGCTCCAGTAATTTTGATTAAAATGGAATTTAGGTACTTTTTGTGAAATTTTAATACCTACTTTGAAATGATACAGAGGTCTCTTTTTTGAAACAAATCAAATCAAACTTTATCTATATAGAACTTCTCAAAGAAATGCAACAGAAAGTGCTTCACAAAACCTGAACCTTCCACCCTCAGACATAGACCCATAAACACTTACACACACAATCATGCACATGCTCAAGAATCAGAAAATTAAAAAAAAACAACCCACCAAGCACATAAAGAATATATCACATATATTTCTTTTTTAAATATACCTTCAAAATGTGGCTGTAGGTTTATAATATGTAAACATATTATGATGATCAGACTGTATTATTGCCTAAACCAATCACAAAACGCTACATACAATTAAATTCAGTTACAGCATGATTTGATGACAGCTGTAAATAACTGATGATACTGATAAAAATGCTCCGAAATGCATACCAGTCAGTGCCATGAAGGATAGATTAAAGATAACATAGATTAGAAGTAAGTTTACATCATACATCCACCAAACACTCTGATGCAGACGGCTGTACTAAACACCACATCCTGCCACTTCATGTTAGTGTACCTGTTGACCTACACAGGATTACATAACAGAAGCTCTGCATCTTTAAAAAAGAATTTGCATTCATTTTCCCTGTAAAGGCAACATCTGGGGCATACTTTTAAAATCTGACTCTCCCAAAATAGTCCTTAGCCTGGCTGGTTACACCTAATGTTCTCATTGCATGTGTGGAAATTGTGTGTTCCAGTTATTAAAAGTGCTTCTTAGGTATGATAAATAATCATGCACAGAGAAAACAGGGCTGGGACAGGGAGGTTCCCCAGTGTTGCCTTAGCAACACAACCTCAGCCCATCCTGCAGAGATTGCCTTTTCAACCAATCAGACACAGTGCTGTGTATTGTTTATGGTGTCCTGCGAGGTGTGTGAATCTCTACAGATTTCCCCTTCTTCCTCTAAATACATATGCATCTCTGCATAGAGCAAACTACATGCTGAGTTTGGTTTGGTGGCAGCTCATGAGGGTGCTCAGTAATTAACCGGAAAAAAACACAATGCTGTTTGTAGGGGTTCTATTTTAACACAGAGTGTCTGATTTCCCCTGACAGGCAGCCAGGTTCTGCTGACAGATCGTAGCACTTACATATCCTTTGATTTATCCTTGTGTGTACTTTGGTTTTGGAAAGTGCCTCGGGTGTCCCATCATCCCAAATAAATGTCCCCCACTGAAACAGTTACAGAGCAGAATAAAATCGGCTGGAACTGATTGCTGGATGTGCCACACTTATAAACCCACTGCCCTTGAAAGACAATTAAACAGTAGTTTTTATTTAAGACCTACGATGTATGCAGAGCAACTCGGCCCCTGACTGAATCTTAATGCCTGTGGTTGTGTGTTGGGTTTGGAGAAATACTCTCATTTGCATGGCTCTTTAATAATTCAATTCAACATGAAAGGAAATATAAAAGCTGCTCACTTACAGATATGTTGTATATTTGCGAAAATAGCTCTGACAGCCTCGCATACAAGGTCAGTGCTCTCACTGAGCAACACGTAAAGCTGTGACCCCCCCGACTGTAAAAAGGCTTTTGAATTGTGAAGACAAGTCTTGTTATCTTGATCTGTTGTGCCACTCCTGTTCTTTTCTGCTCTCTAAGTCAGAATCCCTGGGGTTTCTGTCAGGACACTACAGAAGGAAGTAAACACATGCTGGAAATTTTACAACATTCTCTAAAGAAAGTGAACTTCTATCCCTTTAATAAAATCTTTGTTATACGTATTCTATACACTCAAATTTCTTCAATATTTCTTAGTTTACATGTAATGATTCTGTTTCTGTTTCAGAGGCAGCAGTGGTTTTAATGCTGCTGGACTTGCATGTTGAGATTGAAAATATTTATATTTTATACAGTACATGCGGGATCCAATATAAACTGGTGGTTCTTTGCCAAAGTAAGGAGGTAACCTGGGGTCATTTATCAGTTTTGTTTTTTTCTTTCATGCTTCATTTGATCATAAGTAATTCTACCAGGTGTGTAAATAACACAAGATTTAAGATATATTTAGAATATGACCAGATTTACTAGTTTACACAGCACACACTTAACTTTTTATTTTAAATAAAGAAGTACCCCTTGAACAATTAAGTGATTACTGAAACAGGTAAGATCTAATTCTTTGTTTGACTTTTAGATTTTTAACATAAAGAAGATAACTGTTTTCACATTTGTGTTATGATGCACATTGCCACCACCACCATTAGGAATAATCATTGCCATGCTGCAGGATGCCACACCTGAGACAGAATGATTGCCAGTTTGCTGCAGCATGTCACAAATGACTGGACCAGAAAAGTGGCGACATCATTTGTCCATGCTGCGTCTGTCAGTGGACACATGCAGTAAATCCCCACTCTTATCAGTCTGGCTCTCAAGGAAGCCGAAGGAGGAAATTTTTTTCCTGAGCCGGATTGCCAACCCATCCATGAGGACATGACTTTGACTCCTTAATTACAGCTCTGCTCTCTATCATTATTATAAACACAACTACATACCCTGCTTTCGCTTCAAGCGAATATGGTGAGACGATTTTCCAGAAATCACATTCTAACCAAGAAGATGATCAAAAATTTGTCTATCTGAAATAAAAGGAAAAGTGACGGCTGATATTAAACTGTACTGAATCTCAAGGCGGATCTGCTGATCTTTCATTACCAGAAGAAGTTGATTTGAACATATAGCTAAATAATGAATAAATCATGATTTAATGAGCCACGATAAAGTGATAAATCATATTCTAATCATTCAGCCGGACTGGAAGCTTGGCTAATGGTAGGATGCATTAACACAATGTGAGTCATCTACTTGTCTATCTGATTGAAAATTTTGAGGAATAACTGTGATAAGTGAAAAAAGAAAAAAAAACACAACATTTTTTCACAACAGATTTTTTTATTGTGGTTGTCTTTGAATGTTTGCTCTTTAGTAGTGGTTCCTCTTACATTAGTTTTGCCATATGGGTACAGTAGAGGAAGTATTGCACACAAACATCAGAAAGCACTAAGGAATATTTTCACTTGAAACTAATTGCTATAGGTTACACATGAGTTTGGGAAAAGGGCATAGAGGATGCAAGATCACAAGACAAATATACCACACTGCTGCAGACAAACATTATTAAAGGTCTCCCGAGAGAAAGATGAGGAGAAAAGGCAGATAAATAGAGAGAGAGAGAGAAAGAGAGGAAGTGTAGGGAAAGAGTATAGAGATAAGAGAAATGTCCGTTCGAGAGAAATGTCAGCTCTGTTTGAAAGTAAGTCCATGGTGATAGTTTGATGTTCTCCTGCAGGAGAACGAGTCTGTGGTGGTTCAATAAACACCTGATGTCATCTTAGAAATATCCACTGAGCTGGTTGAGTTTGTTATATAGCCCAAAATAGCAAAGCCTGTAATCGTTATGTGGTGATTTGTTAAGTGTTTCTCCAGAAGCTGGCCCGTCAAAGCTGGCGTGTGACCTCAGTACTGTTAGTTTGTGTCATGTTTGTTCTTTACAGTGTCAAGTTTTTCGTTTTACATACTCTCATCTAAAACAAGCAAGTCGCTCACTCATCTCTGTGTGCTGCCTCCCTCGTGACCACACTCCTTCCCTAAGCTGATCAAGTTTTCCACTACTTTTGTGTCACTGGCAATCATTTGTGTTTGTGTAGTATACATATTTCATGGCACAACGCATCTTACTTTTGTAAAATTATGCCTATGAAGCCCCGTCTGAGCAAAATCCTTAAAAAAAAGAGAGAAAAATTCTAACATAGCATAACTCATGCATGTCTCCCAACCACTCGACTGGCCACAAAGCTATTTATAATTATAATACAATGGTTTAGAAAAACAAGACATTTTAAGGTTTAGGAAACTATCCTGCTTCACCAGCTTTACAATGGGGAAAGACAAGCTTCCCAAAGGTCATTGATTACATAAAAACATTTGTAAGACATAAGATCATGGTTTCTTCTCTTGAAAGAACTTAAATTCTGTAAATAGGATGGATGATCTGAAATCAAAAGCAGTTCTTTAAAAAGACTGTAACAAAGGCAAGAGAGAGTGTTACCAAGCAACCCCATATTGCAGTGTTAAAGACTTTCTGGACAATCAAGAAATATAATTTAAATTAACATTACGAATGATTACATACCCATAAGCAGCAACAAAATAGGCATTTACTGAATAATAAATAAACCCAAGTCATTTGAAAACATCATGGAAATGATTCACATTGGTAGCAGCTCTCTGACTCCACACGATGAAGAAGGTCTTGGACATCATTAATAATGCTTATAAGTGTCACGTGTCCTTTCAGTTTTCTTATTCACTGAACTCTGTAACCTGAACAGTTATTTTGGGATCAACTCCAGGTGTTCAGTGTTACCTGTCACATCTTCAAGCAGTCCTTCTACATTCATATTGATTCCCTAAGGCAGTAACAGAGAGAGTGTTGTCTTATACTTTGGTGTGCACAACAGCCGTTATTTGAGAACCGAGCAGATGCAGGGCTGCTCCATAAAAGCAGTTAAATTGATTAGAAGCTCAATATTTGATCAGAGGATTCAGGGAAAGCTCAGTAGATCAGCTGTGATGTTGGAAACGTGCTGGAGTCAGCATAGTTGCAAAATCTGGTGGTTATGTTTTTGCTTTATTTTTTTATCCCTTCTGATTATTTTTTTATTAGAATCCAATCACAGGCATTTTGTGTTAATGCGAGAAAAACCTCATCGCTACGATTTATTTAATTAACTGTCTGATCAGACTCTATGCTACATGGTTTGATTTTCTCTCGTGGATAACTATCCCTCCTGATATCTTAGTGAGCAAGCCTACATCTCGATCTTACAAGCCGGAAAGGACTCATCCTGCATGACCACGGTGCTGCTGCTGGCCAGGACCATGATGTTCAGCTCCTGCTGCTTGTCGTGGGTCTCCTGGTACCACTCCCTCATCACATCTGTGTCATGGGTTGGAATCAGAGTGACCTGACACCAGACAGAAAGAGGTTTTTAAACTCAGCCTACTTACTTAAAAACAATAAACAAAAACACAAAAAAAACTCTTCCAGATGCCAATGATGTAGGGTACATCATGATCATCATGATGTGAAAGTGGCATTTGGCTAATGTGGTGTCACCTGTCAATTGAGACCTTGAGTTTGAGATTTTGAGATTACAAGGTGGCTCTGCCCTACAGCACATCCTACTTTTTCTTAATTTTTACTCCCCATGGAACCTGGCAGAATAGACTTCTTTTTCTTAGGAAACTCAAAAATATCCAAAGAACAGCCAAAGTAAGAGTTGTATGTTTTCTAAAGAAGGAAATGAGCTTCAGTGCTTTCTTTGTTGTCTCCTGTAGCACAGGACGCCATCCTTCATGCAACAGAAGAGATTTTGTTCCACATTTTGTGGCAGCCTCAACGTTCAGTGACGCTCGATATATTTAACCAGTCGTACTAAATGTTGTTTGTGTAGATGAATATGATGACATCAGGAAGAGTGTGAGCAGCTTGTGACATCAATCTTTCAATTTTCCATTTATTCATTGAAGAAACTATGCACAACGTAATTGTGTAAGTGGGAAGTAGGACAGAAAAAAATCAGAAAAGAAAAAAAGAAAAAATGGAGTCAGGAAGGTCTGTGAGTACTGATGTCATACGGAGCTCCATTTATGTATTGAGTGCAGCTGTAGTTCTGATAGTGGCTCTGGGACGAGTGCAGTGTTTTTATACAGTGGATAAATGGCTCCAAAAAGCCAAATTAATATGGAGTGTGAAATAAAAAATGTCCAGTTGAACAGTGTGACTGTATTAATTTGACATTGCTGAAAGATATTGAGTAGGATAAATAATCTGTGAATATTATCTGTAGTGTTTCTATTAAGCTTGTCTGGTCGACGTGGAGTAAAATAAGGGTAGCTTATTGTTTCTAATCCTGTTGCTAGGGCTTTTATTTTAATTTCTAGGTTGAGAATATAGTTGCTTTTTAACTGTTTTTTAACCTAGTATTTACATAATCAACTGTCTCAATCCTGAAGTTAATTGCTCTAGGTGAAGTAGACCAATCTATTTCTGAATTAGAATAAAATTAAATCCTTTGATCATGTTTAAACTTTCTTGTAATAGAGACAAAAAGATTGTTCTCTTTGAAAAATTAGAAAATAATGATAATTAGGCCCATAAACACAGACTATGGGGAGTTTAATGTAGCATATTGGTGCCTTAGCATCTAATATAATAAATGTACATATTTATATACTGCATTCAACGAAAGTTGACTAAAAAGTAAATTAAAATCCAAATCTGTGTTTAAAAAAAAGACGAACAAAACAAAAATTCTATTGCATACAAGCCTTTCTGGCATCTTAAATGGGGATGGAAAAAATTAAAACTCAATAGTAACAAAAGTAATCATTACACTTACTTGCATGTTGTTTCCCCACTGGGCCTTTCCTTCCAGCAAAGCATCAAGGACTGCCCGACTGGGTTCCTGAGCTGTCTGATCATTGCCACTGACCACATAGTATGAGGACCGCACACGCTTGAAGAACTCCGCATCCACATTTTTGGCACTGCAGTGATTAGGAATATAAACCAAATCCATGTACATGGGAGGACAGTTGGGCAATGATGAGGCCTTTCCAGTACCTGAACCTGGAAAAATAACACATTTCAATCATATAGAATCCCAAAAAACCTTAAGAATAAAAGTGGCATGAATGACACCTTTGTGTAAATAGTACTCACCTAATGTAGCACTTTTTGCGCCTTTAGATGCAGAGGTATTGGTTGCATTTTTGGCATCTTTTCCTTCTCCAACACCCCTTTTTGGGGAAGCAGTCTTTGAGTCCTTCACTTTTGACAGAGCACTCTTCCTCGCTGGTGACGAGGACTTTTTGGAGAGCTTTTTCTTAGTGGACTTCTCTCCTCCATCGGTATTGGCATTGTGAAGATTTTCTTCAGCCTTCAGAGCCTCTGGGTCCACCATGCAGACATCATGGTGGCCTGAGGAAGGAGCAGAGTCCCTAAGTGCCACTGGGGGAGGATCCGCATGCCTGTAGGTCAAAGTTCTGTCAGTAGGTAGAGTCTCTGAGTCATCTTCAGAGTCAATGTTTGCATCTGCTGTGATGGAGGGGCACTCTTCTGTACCTGGGGGGACATCTGAGTCAGTCTGTGATGGGACAGATTCACTGATGGATGTGGGTGGAGTCTCCTCACATTGCTTGGCACAAAGCTTACCTCCTGGGGGGGGAGGACCTCCTCCTGACTTGGACAAAGGTTTTTCCTCATTCAAAGCTTTCTCTTCACTGATGAAATATTCTAGAGGGTTAGGGTTGATGAAAGATGGGGACAGTTCAGTCTTAGGGTGACGGTACTCACATGAAGTGACTAAGCAAAGGTCAACATCCGTCTTGGATGGAGCACAGGGGCTCCACTTAGTGGAATCTGGGTCTCTGAAGCCACAGGCAGAGTTACAATTGTATGGATCAGAAGAGAGCGGTAGACTACATGGGGAAGGAACTTTGGGACTCACAGGGGATTTTTTCTCAAGTACAGAATCCTCACATTTGAAAGGATTAGTCTCTTCTGCCGGGGAAGGTGTCTCTCCTTTTGAAAGATGACATGAAGGGGAAGAGGCTTTGGGAGGTGGTGGTGACTTATCATATTTCTGCTCTGCATCACATCTAGCTACACTTTCTATAGATGGTGAAACAGGGCTGGTGCTGTCTTTAGCCACGGAAGCTCCTAACACTGGAGATGGGTCATTAGAATGGGGAGAAAGGGTTAGAGATGATGCCCTTGGGGTGACTGGAGACTTATCTGTTTGCTCCACCACAGCATGCTGCATTTCTGTCATCTGACATGGGGTTGTGACAGAGGGAGTAGACTGGGATGCATCTGAAGGAGTTGCAGAGGTTGCACGGGCTGAATCAATTTCATCAAAAAGCAAGGGGTTATCTTTTGCTGACTTGGTTTCCCCAGATGTTTTCACCTCTGTTTCATCAGATGGGCTGTAGTCTACCTCAGTTGGGCCATTTTCTGTTGCACGTGAGTTGCTGCCTGCTGACTGGTGTTCTGGAGATTGCTTACCAAAGTCCAGGGCTAAGGAATGGTCAGGGGACTCCTGGCCAAACTCTATTGACATAGTAGAATGCTCTGGAGACTTAGCGTCTGGTATCTGTGGCTTGTTTTTGGTCTTAGGCGAGATATCTGGAGAGATAGACATAGGCCTCGGACTATCATCCTTAGTTGGAGATCCTTCGGCCTCATGGAAAGTGGTTGGGGTTTGAACCATAGAGACCGACAAAGAGTCATCTACCTCTGTTGAGTGGGGTGAACCTACCTCAGCATGAAGGGAAGGCGAATCAGTAGTTGGTTCTGGCAATGAGCTGGTGGCCAGGGAGGCTGTAGATGCTGATGCTAGTCGTGAAAATGTGTCTTCTGCTACAACTTCCTCCAGGGGAGTTCCAGACTTGTCTGAGGTGGTACCTTCTGAGATGGACATCTTACTCTCTTCTTTAAAAGCTGTGGATGTATTGGTGTCAGAATCATGTTTGTTCAGTGGTGCTGAGAACAGGACTGAATTACTGTTTTCACTAAGTTTCTTGGTATCCACATCAAAAGGTGATTTGATTTTCTTTAGTGGAGATTCAGGCTCAGGTAGTTGTGGGCTCTTGGGAGGGGACATTACTGTCTCCACTGGGGAGGAATGCTGTACTTCTGGCTCAGGAGTAACTCTGTTTGAGGAATCTTCTTTATCACTTGTGACCTCCACAATGAGTGGACCTTGTTCCCTTTCTTCTGACACAGGCGGTACAGCTCCCGCTTTCTCATCTACCGGTGACTGATAGTAAGGTGTGTGACCTGAAGACAGCGGTGAATTCGTTTCATCCAGTATCTTGTCATCTGGGCTCATTGTGGAATCAGCTGCTGTTTTGGTGCTGCCTGCCAGAGTTGTGGACAGTTCAACTGGAGCAGCAAACACTGAAGAATAACTAAATGTGTTCTTACATTCCACAGAGGGGGAACGAACAATTGGTGATGTTGTGGATATCGAACTGAGTCTGGCTGAGTCATTGAGAAACTTCTCAGATGACTCTTGAGTTGCGGCAAACCCTTGCGAAGGAAACTCCTTACAGAATCTATCCTCTTCTAGTGATGAAGTGGGGGAAATTGTTGAAGCAGAGTGGTTGTAGTCTTGGCCTTCTGTGGCAACACTATCAGTGTTAGAGTTATCTGACCCTGCCAGAGAGGACTTTTTCTCATCAAACTCTTCCTCAAAACCCGTTAATGGAGATTGCGTCTTGACATTGGTGGCTTCATCACTCATGATGTCCCTTGGGGTAAACATGTCACTGATGGGAGCAGGCACACTAGAGATTTTATTGGTGGATAGAGTTTCGCCAGATGTAACTCCGTGATCTCCGGGGGCTTCATGTCTGTCCTCGTCGTCAGAAGCTGTGAAGCTCTCAAACCCAGCTGGAGGCATTTCATCATGGATAGATGCAGCTGGAGATACGGGTGAGGACCCTTTAGGTGAGGCTGACGCAAAGAGATTCTGCTTCTCAGCTTCTCTCAGACTAAAATGGTCATCTTCTACATTTTTATTTCGCACATCATCATCCTTAGTGCTTTCTTCTTGTATCACTTTAGAGTTGTGCTCATCTGTACAAGGGGAAAGATTATTTTTATCTAATTCCACTTTTTGTGGCTCATAGACTTCTTCTATCTCCCCTTTCTCTTCATATTCCCCTCCTTTAGATGTCTCCTCCATAACAGTGCCCTCATCTTCAAACTTCTCAGAGACACTGCCATTAAGTTTTCCTTTAGCTACCTGCTCCTCTGGTGTTTCTCCATTGTCTCCTTCTACCTCAGTTGTGGTTATACCCTCATCAACAGATTCTAAAGCCTCTGGCGATTCTTTGGTCTGTATCATTTCCTCATGATGGATGATTTCGCTCTCACTTTGTTGGACAGTTGCATCATCTTCTATCAACTCTTCTGCTCTGAGATCATCAAAGTCTTTAGTGAGGTCTTCTGGTGAGGACATTAGAGATCTTTCTGCTTCTGGATCCACTACAACAGCTGCTGCACTCGCTGCAGGTTTGCTACTATCCACTTTCTTTGTTACCTTTGTCTTTCCTCTCTCTTTAAGCTTTGATGGAATTCCCACATCTTTCTTGGAAATGTCCTCTTTCTTCAGGGACTTTGGTTTGAGATTCTTTTCTTCTCCACCAGCAGATGTCTTCTTCATGTCTTTAGAGGGCCTTTTGATATCTTTCTTTTGGTCTCTCTTTTCATCCTTTTTCTCTTTCATTGGTGAATCTCTTCTAAGATCCTTTTTCACAACCTTCTTTGCGTCCTCCCTTTTTATCTTGTCATCCTTTTTAACTTCTTCTTTGGAAGCACCTTCCTTTTTAGCAACATCTTTTTTGGCATCCTTTTTCTTTTCCACTGATGCTCTGGCCTCTTTTTTAACAGTCTTTTCAATTTTAGGCTTTACCTCGGCCTTCTTCTTTTCTGGACTTTCATTTTGAGCGACTTGATCTGCCTTTGCTTTTGATTCCCTCTCAGAAGTTTTAGCTTTTTCCTTTTTCAGTGGCACTTTCTCTTTTTTCTCTGTCTTCTGTGTTTTCTCATGGGCTGATTCTGCATCTAACTTCGCCTTTTCTAGTGCTTCCTCCTTTGACTCTTTTCTGATCGTTTTGCTTGGTGAAGGTTTTGGAGTAGATTTTAGGCTCTCTTTGCTATCTGTTCTGTGTTTCATCTTTGCTTGCTTTAGTGTTGGTGTTGAAGGCATGCTAGAGGACAAACTCTTTTGAGTGACAACTGGCTGCTTCAAGATGTCCAAGTGCTTTAGCTTCTCTAAGCCTTCAAAGATGTGATGTTGGGTGGCATTTCCAGGAAAGAGAACCCGTACAACTTTATCTGAGGGATTTGCAGGGTGCCACACAATGAGTGATGAGATGGAAGTCAAGTAAGAAAGAGGGAACTCAGATTCTTTTCCATTTGGAAGCAGAATGGAGGTGGTGTCTTTTTCGCTTCCTGTCCATTGATTCATAAAATGCTGCATCTCCTTGCTGTTCTTTGATGGATTCAGCACAAACATTTCAAGCTTCCCCACACCCATTTTCTGAAAAAGTGTAATTGGTTCGATAGTGTTTCCTACCGGCCTTTGCAAAGGCTCAATCCTCAAGTTTAGCTTGTTGAGGAACTGCTGGGTGAATGCTGCCTCCTCAACATTTTTGCGCACTCTGTAATTAGGTTCAGGGCTATCTAGATTTTCAGGAAAGTTTACAAACGTAACGCCAATATCTGGAGAAATCATGTTCTTCACCCAGTCACTGTTAGCTGTCGAACCCTGTGACTGTTCCTCCTCCAGCTCTGCAATCTTCCTCTGTAGCATGCTATTGATGCCTGGCAGATTGTCATCGCCGATGTGGGTCAGAAGGATGGAGTCCACTCGATCTAGATGTCTCACCAGCTTCCAGAAGCAGGACTTCCTGTCTGAGCCGCCATTAATGAGCATGTTGAAACCATTTACGGCAAAGAGAGCAGAGTCACCATGACCACCAGGGAAAATGTAACAGCACGGTTTGGAAAGTTTGAGGAATCCACCTGAGGCTGGGGGCTCTAACATGTCAAAAGGAGATGGGATCTCTACTGATTCAGACAGATACTCTGTGAACTCTGAGAGGCCCTCCATTTCAGGGAGGATGAGAGTGGAGTTAAGTTTCATGTTGATGAAATCTTGGAGGTTATGTTTGTCTAAGTTGGAGTTTTTCCAGTCTCCTTGTTCAGGACAGGAGAGTGTGAGGTTGGCTTTGTTCGCTGGGTGAATGGTGCTGAGCAATTCACCAATCTGTTCAGAGAAAAGATTTAAGTGAATTTTAAGTCCTAACATACTGGAGTTACATATTAAATTAATGCAATTTAAGGGCTATAAGGTGGCAGTAAATCTTTAAGGTGCAAACTGTAAAAAAGAGGTCAAAAATCTTCTTTTTGGTCAACTATCCCCATCTGGAGTCTGTCCAGTACTATTTTTCTTTCTTAGCTTAATTTATGGCACACTGGAGTGAGTTGTGCTTATACCTGCCATCTTCTCATTTTGTTAGAGGATAGAAAGTCATTGCCTGAGACCTTTATGCCTGTAAACTGCACCAAATAAATAAGTTTGTAAGGCACTGTGGCATCAAAATTAATCAAAATAACAATTAGCCATTTACCACCTTGGCTGGGACAAATGTTATCAGAAACATTTAAAAAGGTTAACACTTTTTTATGAACTCTCAGAAATCCTCCCTTGTGTATCAAGAATATACATAACTGTTTAACCAAATTTATAACTAAGACAAAATAAGTTGACTACATAATCATAATCCTATCTAGTGTTGATTTCAAAGTCTTTTCCCAGTCAATATGCATTAATGGGAGTTCATCTTCAACTTTTGCCATTTACATTCACATTTTCTTATTCCCACTTTCTTGGCTCCTGAGATTTAGCAGTAGCTGTAGTTGGTTTAGTATGATGATATATCTGCATTAAACTGAACAACATCAAAACTATCACTACATTGCATTTGGTTGTCAGTTACATTTTGCACATTTTGCAGCTTTTAGATTGATTTGAAATATCAGTAGTGAAGTGCAGGAAATACAAACTTTATGGATTATATCAATTTATTTCAATGGTATCATCAAGTGTCCTGGACTGCATTACATTCAACAGTTTACTGCTAATGTTTTTCATAAATATATGCCTCTTAATAGCTAAAATATGTTACCTTCAATGGATAGGTTGGTTAGGTAAAATCATAAAATTCAGGCGATTCGATTTGTACAAATGTTTAATTTCTGATGTCAAGTAGCAGATGATAGAATTAATCAATATCTAGATATTTTAACCAATGAAAAAGGGTCAATTTCTTATTCTGCATATCTCTCAGGAGATTTTATAGGTCATAACCAGAAACTTATGAAAGTTGGCTCACCTCTGGATCAGTAAATATGTCTATGAAATTGAAGAAAGAGAAAGATCCAGACTGAAGAATCAGCTCTCCAGTGTTTTCAGAGCATTGTCCAGAGAGGACCAGTAGTTTGTGCCTGGCAGTGTCAGAGATCATCAAACGAACCTGGAAATGACATAAATTATATAAATTATAGAAAAGCGTTTATGTAACAAAAAAAGTATTAATTCATTGCAGCTGCCTAAAGACCAGAAATTCTATATAACAGCATTACCACAGCAGTAATCAGCTTAATGATGATCTGTATCTGAAAAACCACCAGTTCAGTGTCACTCAAATCCATTAGCTAATTAGCTGACTTGCTCTCTTGTTGCTAAGTTTCCTTTCATCCATTTCTCCCACTGCCTTTTTCCCTCTCTGCTGGTGTTTTATTCTACTTCAGCAGCATCAGCTGTTCTGGGTGACTGGCCCAGTCAATCCTGCAGTGCTGTGAGATATTATTAATGCATAGTTTAACTGCAGACATGGCTGGGGGGTTGGAGCCACACTGAAAAAGAGCAGCGACATAGGAGAAAGTCCCGTCATCTTTCTTTCTGTCTTTCAATTTTCTTCATAGGACAGCATAAACCTAAAAACAAAATATACATGGCTGAGCATGATGTCCTAGCAGTCAATGAGGTTTCTTAGATCTATATTTTGTCTTTTATTTTTTCTGAAGTCAGCAGCATCCAGTTGAATAATACGTTTTTTCATGCGGCAGGTCATTTCTAAATGTTTCAATGGATCTGAGAAACATCCTCTCCATGGGAAGATGAAACTTCATTATAAAGGAGGACACAGAAAAAAAGCTTGTTAAAAAAAATCGGAGCTTATCTTACCTCCGTACTAACAGCCTCATCTGAAGGGTTTATGAGTACCACCGTCTCCAGTATGTTACTTTTATGGTGAAGAATTCTCTGACCTGAACACAAAGTAGAAAAGAGTTACTAATAATAACATTAATAATGAAAAATAAAAAGGCAATGCTAATAGATCATATGATTACATACATGATTATGTATGTATGTTATGCGCTCATAGTGTTGGTTAGCCACTTGAAAGTCATTTTAATTCACCTGACATAACTGAAAAGACAAACTAATGAACTTGCAAACAAAGAGAAAACCACTTGGGAATTATTTTGGTCTTTTCTCTTGAAAAAACATTTGAAAAACAGCAGCTACAATTTACTCAGCATGGAAGTTGGATTGATGGTTATTAGCTTAACAACAAGAGACCTTTGAGATGTCATTTTGGCAACTAAGGGAAAAAAATATCTCAATTAATGAAAATTTGATGACCATGAAAAAGAATCATTGCAAGATTAATCATTAATAAAACAGGTATTTGTTGCCAGATAAAAACTGACTCAGAAAATTTGTCAACATGCATTTCATTATATTTTAACTGGATATTTTAAGATGAAGCCATTTTAAATTAGTAATCAGTGCAGCAAAACGTTTTTTTTTCTTTTAACTTTGCATCCAACAATGCAACCTACATGTAAGTGAGTCAAAATTTGCGGAAGAAAAAAATCAGGGTTCGTAATTATCTCTGAAATTTTACTTCAACCTCAAACTAAAAAATATCATCTGGATTGTTTAGATTATAACAGGACCTAACAAGGATTTTAAACTCACTGTGAATGAATCTCTCTTCTCTGGTTTTAGTGAGCGGCATCGCTCTCCAAACATATCAACTAATTAATCAAAGACGGTTGATGTGGCAGCTGGAATATATGTGTGTAAATGTTAACAGTCTCTGCAGAGTAAAGCTCTTCATCACGATGATGGATGAAATCTCTGGACTGTAAAGTAAAACACCATCCTGAATCCATTGAAGCCCATATCAGAATTAAATTCCTTCTCCATCCTTCTTTAAAAGGACACCTCTATCAACTTCCTCCTGTTGCATCAAAGATTAAGTGATTAAAGGTGACAATATTGTACGTTTTTGTGGAATTATATATAAATCAAGTATTTATTTAATTGTATTTATTTGTTGTTGGTTTGACTTTTTGTTTGTTTCTACCCAAAAGGCAATCGGGTACAGGTTTTTAACAGTTTCAAAACGCGGCAAAGTTGCAGGAACCTGCATCTATATATCAGTTCTGGATTTTAACTTTTAACTGTAATAACCTTACCAAATTAGGCAATTGTTGTTCCAATCACTAACCAATCAATTGTGCTTTTAAAACAGCAACCAGTTTTGGGACATGGTGGTAATTTCACTCACTTCAATATAATGTGGTGCTTTTCTAAATGTAACAGTTTCTCATTAATTGGGTCACACAGAACAAACTGTGGGGCGTGATATGCTCACAGTCAGTCATTGTAGGTTAACAGTGATTGATTATGATAATGACAATGATCCTGCTGTATGTGCAATGGAGATGATGGGGGTGGAGGTCTTTGATGAACATGTCAAGTTTCACAGAATCATGTCAGCAGGGTTTCTTTGTTTCGTCTCCTTTTGTTATAAACCTTTTCTTTAAGGAAGAAGATATCTAAAAAAATACAGCTGATATCAGTCAAAATTCTGCCACTTGAGGAAATAAGAGGAAACTCTGGTCTGCATGAAGGCACTGGAATGTTGCAGGGATATTATCTTTAAATTCCAAAACACTGAATACAGAAAATGCCTCGTCTCTGGAGATGTGACAATGCAGCAACTCTGACTGCTCAGCCGACTCCCTCCATACATATTTCATACAGCAGATTCTCATCATGGAGCATACAGCCATTAAGTCTACCTCCCCCTCCCCTCAAGAGGACTGTCATCGCATATGAAAAACTCTGTGTTCACTGCTGCTGTTTCTACACAGTATATGACCATACAGAGGAAACAATGGCTCTGGATTTCATTATTTTCCAGACATTTATCATCCTTTTTAGAGGTTTTATTGCACTGAATGGATTAAGTTGTCTGGAGGGAAAAAATATTTTAGCGTGTTATTAATTTCAAGCTTTTATACATGAAATATGCTCAATAGTGACAATCTTTTTGGGTGGAGAGATGTATAGTTTTTCAGTTCTTGTGAAGATATTTTAAGTACAAATCTTTGTCATAGTAAAAATGATGAAATATCATTGTTAAAAAAATCTGCTAAATAATTAATATGAATAAGACTGCATATTTCTGAAAGCAAATTTATTTGTTAAAATATTTACCTGTAAGACAAAGAAATTCAGCCAATGTAGAAAATGTCAGAAACGGCACTTCCCTGAATGACCACATTAGATTGGCTAAAATAATTAAGCTAAGGCCAAAAGCTCCAGTAGAAGAAAACTAGTTTACAGTTCACACAGCAGATTTTGATCCTCTGTGGTAAATGGTATAGCCTTAATAATTAAAACTGTACAATATTGTGCATTGAAAAAAATGGGCAAGTTATTCATTGTTGTAGCCCACAAACCATTGGAGAATGTCTCATTGTCTATTCATCTCAAGAAGCATTTATCAAGACTCAATAATCAAAAAGCATTTATAATCATAATGCTAGTATAATTAATTTGTCTTCATCAGCTCTTGGTCTAAGGCATAGTAAGATGTTTTCAGACACCCTTAGGAATATACAAAATCACAAATATTTTCAAATATAAAAAATGTATGGCTTCTTTCAGGTTTTGCTTAGTATTTTTGCAGTGACTGTACTAAAGAAATTGCATTTGAAGATCTAAAAGGGATTCTTAATGTACTATTTTGAACATGTATTTATTGTGTTTTTGTTTTATTCTTTTGTTTGCATTCTATCTTATCTCATGGTAAAATGATCTTGTGCTTAGAAAAAATGGATTGGATTGGAATAGATACTGCCCAAATGCATCGGGTGTCCGAAGACTTTTTTCCACCACTGTATGTTTGTTTAATTTGTTTTTACATTTTACTGGAAATTTCAAAAAGAGATATAAGTCTTTCTGATACAGCCATCATTAAAATCCCATTTGATTGAGAGAGAAATCAGGTCCAGTGAGACTGGTTCTAAAGAGGCAGCAGTCTCAAACTGATGACCAGAGCTCCTGTGAGACTGCTGTTATCACTAGTCTGCGAAATGAGAGAACAATCAATACCCAAAGTCTGGTTTTCATCCTACCCATGCATCTGTACACAGGTTGTATCAGTGACAGCTAATGCAATAGAGATGCATCTTGTTGTCTGTTTTTTTTTTTCTCTCTCATTGTTGGTTCCGCCCTGCTTACTGGCTTGTCATGTTTTAAAAGAGAAAACGCGACAGCCCTGGCACATTGAAGCGAGCAGAATCACAGAGTGTCTGAGGTAACGTTTCAAAAATGATGGATTGTGCAATGGAGTGTGCAATGCTGACAATTACCTTGAGCAATATAAAAATCCTAAATGGCCGGCGCGGATCTGTCTCAGCAGGAGGCAGGTCAATGTGACATGCATCACCAAGCATTCGCTCTCTGGCTGAATAAGAAGTGCAACAGACTGAACCAGACAGGAACACCCAATGTGCATGGTATCCCACCAAAACCTAAATTCACAATCTTTAATTACTATAGAAAACAAATATTGTATGTTGGGGTTATAACTTAATCTTATTGGATGGATCTGCTGATAAATCAGCGTTTTTTCTTTTGTCTTCTCTTGCCTGACAATGACTCTTATTTGTAAGGATGGAAACCCCTTGAGGAGAACTGTTAGTGTCACATGGGGCCGTGTCCTCACACAACTGGGCTAAAAAAGGAACCAGCACACGTAACATGTCTGGAAATGGGGCTAATGGCACTGCCGTTGCTATTTAAATGGTCTGATAGCTAATTGATCAATCACCTGTGCCATGTAGTTCAGATGCACACAATTAATGTCCAGTTTTTTAAGCGTATCTTGAGTCATATTCATTACTGCTACAAGCTGCAGCCAGATATTTGACTAAAAAGCTGATTTACCGATCTGGATCATTCAGTAAGGCACAAAAACAGTTTAAGTGGCATAAAATAAAGCTAACTTATAAAATACTGAGAATATGAAAACGACTTTAATCATGGACAAATAAAAGCCAGTTTTAATTACTATTTATCAGAAACTATTATGTTGTTTTCAAGCATCTTAAATCGAAACATCCTTAATGGGTGTGTGGTTTAGAGACGGCCTTTTAGGCATCACTGTTGTCTAATCTGAAGGTACAATTCTGAGAAATTTGCTACAGAAGCATCAGTTATCAGAGAGACTGAGGGTGTCTCCGGTTCAGCCCACTTGCTGTGCGGTTCGGACTACCTGTGCAGAATGTGATGGATGGTATGTCATTTATCAAGCCAACAGATTATTGCATTTGTCATCCCTGATACCTCCTACTGCTTTCCTCCAAACACTGATCCATTATCACCGAGCACACTGTGAACAAAAGGCTAACCCGAAAAACAAACAACCAAAAAAAAAAAACCCACTGCAAAATGAAATGATTTAATTAAATTTATATTCTTACATCTCCTGCTGAAATTAATAATTCTTAACATTTTTAACATACACTTCATTGCCAAGGATTTGATGAAAAGCTGCTTTTGTTAAAACTTCATAAGTTCAGCAAATAAACTAAATAATTTGAAGAAAACATTCTTTTATATTTTTCCTTTAGTTGTCTCTCATTTAATTTAATTCTGTAATTATTCCCTGGGTCTAATAGATTATGGTCTGCAGTTTCTTTTTTTATGGAAGGATAAATTGACTCTCCCTTTGATGCTTTGAAGCAAACAGTTGCAAACTCTTTTTATCATAGGAGGGCTATCACTTTTCTCCTCTAACTCTGAACAAAAAGATTACAAAGTTGGGTTTATTTCTATTTCATGGAGGGATGCAAGAATTTTTTTTTCCAAAAAAATTATCTGAATTCTGGATTTAGTAATTCATGACTCCATGCATAAATTCTTGTTATTGTCAAAGCCAGTTCATATTAAGAAGACGATTTATTCAAATCTCAGCTTGAGGATGACATAAAAATGAGGCACATGAGAATACAATAAGCCTATTTTTAATGCTTAAGCAGCTCTGACTATGAAAGCTCCGGCTCTTTTAAATCATGTTTGATCTATTGTTGCCTTCATTTTTTCCAACCTAATCTACTGTATTTCTTTCCATTTCCAGTCCACACCCTTGTTTCCCCTCCTCCCTGTTTGCTCTTTCTCTCGCTTCTCTTTCTTTTGCAGCCATTCCCATCACCCCCCTCAGCTCCCCTTACCCTCTGCTTTCCCCCACCTTTCTTTATGCTCATGGACACACACTTGCCACTGGGAATCCAACACTGCTAATTACTCCCAAATCAAGTGTGCATCTAGGCAACAGCACACTGGAGGAAGATAGAGAGCAAGAAACGGAGGGTGGGAACAAGGTAAAAAGGGGAAACAGAATGGGAAACTAGAGCTCCACTAAATGTCCTGTAGATAAATCATAATGTTTGCTGTAATTGTGTTCTCTGCAGCCAATTCGGAGACTTGATACAGGGATATTGATGCAATAAACAAATACATTGATACTGTCTGCTGCAGCAGTTGCTGGATGGAACAATCTGTCATACATCTAAGCAAACCTTTCAAATCATATCTAAAGTGGAGCAAAGCCAAGCAGAGGCTTTGACTGCTGCTGGCCGTCAAGGCCCAACCGCCTGACAGCCCGCATGTCCGGCCATACTGAAGCTGTTCCATCTTAATAGAGCTGATCCTTCACCTTCACCTTGAAAATGATGTAACTATAAAAGTGCCATGACACAAACTGCTGAGAGAGCTTACCGGAGATAGGTCATAAAACCTCCATGCTTAGTATACGGAAAGGAAGTTACAGCCTACAGACGCTGCTGTGAGATGCAGATTGCAATGTATTCTTTACATTTCCCATCTCAAGAATAGCTTCGAGGTGAAGACATGCGGTTTTCCAATGAGTGCAACATTTAACTTGAGTCTGGTGTAGTTTTATCCTTTTTCCGTCTGCTAGATGCTTTTTGAATTCAATAAAAAGCATCTCCTCTTTCGAAGTGAATATTAAAAAGCCCATCATAACTCCTTTTCAGCAAATTGGAACAAAGTTTTACATGTCCTAGAATGTGCTTTACACATCATTTGACTTATTCTTGCGTCTTGTTGATTGCTTTTGCAGCCAACATCTGCCAACTTTTTTCATGTTTTCTTTGGTGGCTAATCTTTAGTCAGAGGCAACATGCTTCAATCCACTTTGTCTTTGTCTTAGTGACTCACCCAAACAACTAATACCAGAAAAAGGTGGGGCAGATTAAATGCTGAGATAACAACCTATTTGTCATCACTTGAGATGTAGAAGACACATCATAAATCTATCGGTTGAAGAAATTTTGGGAGAGTCGGGGTAAAGGGAGGCAGCAGAAAAGGCCCTTTCTTCAGCAATGAGTGTTTTAAGTTTGGATGTACAACTAATTATGTTACTCATGCTGTATGTTCTTTTACTTAATTTTTCTACATAATATTTATTGATGGCAGAGTAAATTTAGATGACTGTCAAATCTCTTTTGTTTTAGTTAACAAATGTATTTAATCACTGGTAACCTCCATGTTTTCTCTAAGGTGAAGAAATACTACTTTCCTTTATTTACTTAAGAAGGAAAACATAATCACTCTAATGTTTTCATGATGGTTGGTGGAAGGCATTGTCTAAAATATCTCTCAGATGCTTAGTATAGTTGAGATCAAATGAACCATGAACATGAATCTTTTTCACATTCAAATCATTCAGTCACCTTTTGGGCAGAGGGATTGTCCTGAAAAAGGTCACTAACATCAAAATAGAAATTATAAATCATCACTTTGAACAGCTTTTTTATTGATCTGTAGTTCTATCTAAGGTACAAATGGACCCAAACCATGCCAGCAAAAAGCCCCTGCGGCATCACATGGCCACCAGATCACTTCACAGCGGGGGTTAGCGTTATCCTCACCATCACCACCCCGCCCTCCCACCCCCAATAATTTGTTCCCATCTGCGTCACACCGTGTAAATATTAACCAGTCTGAAATTCTTGGTGTAAATATATTTGACTTCCAAATTACCTTTGACATCTGCAGAGAAACGAGCCGAGTGTCTTGAGACAAACAGCTTGAGTTCCTGATCCAGGTTGCAGTTGATAAGGTTAGTGTCCCATGAGCGGATCCCTGCAACACACAAACGCACACACACACATGGACACACACAAAAACACACAAATGCCACAAAAAAAATTTTAGTTTTCTGTTTGGAAATTAAAAAACACGCAACACCGACATTAGGTGGAGTAAAAGTCTTACATTCTTTCCCACATCGGTGCACATGATCATCTGCTTCCAGTTCATTGGAAAAATCTTAGACTGAGCATGTCTAGGTTTGTCACAGAGCTTGGCACCCGCATTGAAATCTATAATAGGAAAATCTATTGTGCTTTTTGTGATTTGCCAGGGAGTAGATGTACTGGTAGCCCTCATTGTGCTGAGTCATTGTATCATACTCTGTAATTACCCAATGTCAATGACCTTTTAAACCTTCAGGAAAAATTTGAATTGGGGTTATTATGTGCAAACAAACAAAAAAAAGATTTATTTCACCTGTAACTCACTGAAATAGTAACTTAGCAATGTTTCAAACCCGAAGCACAATGTTTTCCATGTCCAATCAACAAGTAAAGGACGAAGTGAGTGAAATCGCATCAGCAGGTTCCAAGAATCGATAGCAAATAAGAAACTACACAAAATCACAAAATTAACTTCAGAAAAGAGGATGTTTTGATTTCTCTGCAAGATCTTTGGCTTTGAGTTTTCACCATGAAGTTCACACAGTTAGTTCTAATAAATGTTCATTTAAATGGAAATTAAAATGGGAAGAGGCTACAACATATAAAATATAATCTCAAAACAAAGAAAAACAAATCAGTTTTATTATGAAGTTGGATTCAACCTTATGGAATTCTATCTATAATAACCTCCTTAGGACCCTTCCATCTGCCATTAAGCAAAAAAAGGCCCATTTTACACGGACACAGTTGCTGCACCATATTCTCATCTTCCCACTCCTGTCACACAAACATTGCACTCTAGCCTTGGAGGCAGGCCTCAGCAGCAGCTGTAGCATCTCTAAAACGCCCTTCTCAGGATGAAGATAGGCCCTTGTGGCTTTCCGTAGGGACCGCAGTGCGGACAGGGCCACGCCTACAAGCCGGTGTGGGATGAGAAATAGAGAGAGAGAGAGAGAGAGTGCTGGATGCGGGATGATGATGGTGGTGATGATGATGAGGATAGAGAAATGTTCCCACGGGATGAACGGGGAATTGATTTTTTTTCTGTTCCGTTATTGCGGACAAGCAATCATTAAATTCTGAAAACAAAATGTTTTCTGTCAGCTTATTCGCGTTAAAGCCTGAGCTCCTCAACAGGGGCAGTGAACATCAACATCCGCTGCCCCCGCCCCCCCCAACTGTCTCCTTCTGACTGCGAAATGTGGAACAAAAGCCTGACGCACCTGAATAAAATCTCAGAAGCTGCGCTGGACACGCAGAAATGCGATAGGCTTCATTAGTGGCGCATTGAACAGATGTGATGCTGAATCATTGTGTTCGTCTTTATTGAAACAGATAACCGATTGCACATGTCTCGCTACATGACAAATTTAGGTCTTTGCATACATGCAACAATTGGGTCTTCGAATATTAAATAACACAAAATAAATCACAATGGTGCAAAGACACTGGGTGGAGGTGGCATCCCCGTGGGTGAATATTTGGGAAGTGTGACCAGCTTGTCGGGAAACAGGCCTATCCTAAAGTCATCCAACTGGGAGTGAATGTTTTATTAAGAATAACTTGTACTTCAAATAATTTCTAAAATAGTAATAAAATTACGTTACAGAGATGATTAATCACTCATTGACAACCTATGCGTAATTCAGCGCCGTGCGTAAAGTACTGCGCAGCGAACAGGTGCAAATTTTAAAGTAGTTACTGTCAACAACACGATTACAAAAGCAACCAATTTAACTTCCAACCAATGCAGCTCTGAAAATGTTAATCTCAGCTCTCAGTAGCTGCGCCCACCCCACAAAGATCCATCTTACCTTTCTCTATATCCGCAATGGCACATTTGAGGTGATCTTCTGTTATGATCTCCCCGATCACCACTAGCAAGTAGAATTTGCTGTCGTTGAAGTGCTGCGAGGGGCTGGAGGATGTTGGGGATGCCCCAACGTTGCTTTGGCCGCCTAAAGTCTCCATTTCTGCAGATTCTACCAGCGTGGCCATCCTCTCCTGTTTTCCTTTACTCTCCTCTGTCTTTCTGGCTGTCTCTCTCTCCCGTTCCTCCGTACGTACGCGCCCAACAGAAGCCTGCCTCCTCCCCCTATTCGCTGCAGAGGTCTCCAGACATGCAAGTAGAGCCTGGATAGGAGTGGCCCTACCTTTTTATACCGGCAGACATTGTGTCATACTCGGTAACCGGGGAGAGAAGAGGGCGCCGGGAGGGTTTTCTCGCACACTCACCACACAGCTGATGTCATCCATAACGAATCAAACGACTCCGGAAGTCGGGATGTGGTGCGTCTCACTGTAATCACGCATCAGTACTTCACTTCTCATCACTTGTTACTCACATACTAACATAGTTGCAAAGTAACAAGAAACAAACAAAAAGCGTCATGAATTATTTCAAACAAGCTGAAATGCCTGATTTAAAGACTCATTTACTTGTCACTTTTGCCACTTCTAATTATTTCCATGCATTCTTTTCAAGGGTTTGATGCAACTACTGGTCAAACATTTGCCATCTCAAAAAATGATTGATTTTTAACACTTTTCAAAGTCAGAAAGATAGGTGGTGGTGGATGCACTTGCAGAATAAACAAACCTGCAGGTTGAGGCTCTGGCGTTATGGTGACATTTGTCTGGCTGTTGGGTCTGCTGAAGGACCTTGCTGTGTTGCATTGTGGGAAATGGGGTTTCCAGTGGTTGTTAATGCACCCTCACCCACTAAACAAAAAGACATGACAAAGCTTTTTTAAAAACCTATTTTAAGTCCTTAAACATCATGGAAGTGATGCAAAACATTCAGAGCATTCTTAAAGTTATACTTTGGCCATAGAGCTTATTTTTAAGGTCAATGTTACAGTTTTTTTCAGATAATTATTATGGCAAAATCAATCATATTTTGTTACAGGCATAGATGCCTGGATACTGACATGTCCTTTCAAAATATATTTTGCAAATCGTGTTTAAACAAAATCAAAAACAAGAAACAATTATGACTTTAATCAAATATCAGCCAAGTGATATATTTTCATATATGATGCATATATTTTATAGAACCAAGCTTAATTGCCTGAATGAATTTCTCTTTATCATTCTATTCCAAAAGCTTCCTTCATGTGGCTGCAGGTGCGGTTGTCTGATGTCGTCTTTGCCCTTCCTCACAGTATAACATGGAGTTTCGAGATTCCCTTCGATTGTGGAAAGCTTCCACAAAAAAAGTCTTCATATAAAAGAGATACCGATCAGATGCGGGAGGGGGGGGTTAAAGATGGACAAAATGAATAGCAAATGAAAAGAACTGAGATCACAAGATTTCCAGTCTGTCATGTTTTATTAGAAAGGAAGTGAGTGTGCATGTGTGTGTGCATGGAGATGTTTAATGCAGTTAGTGGTGCCATTCCTTCCTTTGATAAAAACATAAAAGATGCTTAGTTCTCCCTGGAGGACAAAATAACTGCTGAAAATTTGGCCTTTGTGAAGGGAAAAAACTTCTGAAATGCAGTCAAAACAACACAGATTTGGCAATAAATTACATGACATGTCCTCATGTCACCATGAACCTCCGACTGGCCAGAAGACATTGGCAGCTGATCCTTTGGGTTCTGTTGATTGTGGGAAGAGGCCTGTGTGGCATCTGGAGAATTTAGAGGCTAAATCAATACCTGGGGCTCTTCGTTTCGATCCACGAGCAATTCTTGTTGTGTGGAGTGGTTCACTGTCTTGCTGGGAGTGCTTATGCAGTGGTTGGTGGGTTGTCCTTGCCCTCAAGAATATTTAGGCTGCTGTTAGTGACAGTGATTGGGTCAATAACAATCGCTGTAATGATTGTGCGTTGATTTAAATATTATTAGTAGATTGATGGAGACAGAAAAAGATGTTGAATTTTACCCTGGATTTCCTTCTGACATCCCTCACTGATGTGAGTATGGATGGGGGGGTCACCGCTGGTGTGTTATTGACTTGGAAAGCTGCTGAGTGTGAATATTTTAGGGCCTTTGTAGCCTGGTGGGCTGGTGGACATATTCTCCCAAGGCCATGGGAGGTTGTATCAAACATTCATTATACACCACTGGGGAAGGAGGGCCATTAAAAATACAACAAGGTGCCACCAGAAGTCTCTCAGATACAGACAAGGATGAGATGGATGTGAGTGAAGGGGGTCTTGCTGCTTTTTGATGGAGGTTTGATGGACAGAGCTGTGAATTTTTTTTAATAGCCATATGCGTCTGTGTCTGCGAGTAGAAAAAGTTAAATGGGAGGATTTTAATAATTCATAAAGTCGAAATTCTTTTGGGTTTTACAAAACATCAAGTTCTGTAATGCCCCAGGTTATTTGTATAAATAAAAAAACGCCAACAAAAGGGTGAGGCAAATGGTGCAACGAAGAAATTTGGCATAAAAACAGGAGATACAAACATTAGGTAGAATTATTTAAGAAGAAAACGACATGAGCAGTCATCCAGATTATGGGCCGGATCTGCTAAAGGTTTGCACATGCAGCAAATAGTAGATGCTGAAAAACCATGCTGGAACTGATTTAATAAAGGAGCTGCATTGAGGATTCCTCTTGTTCCGAGGGCAAAGAAAACCAGAAAATCATTTGGAATATTTGCCTTGAACGAATATGCAATCTGGGCATTTCTGCCAGAACTTGCTAAATACTGGGAGGAGTAGATGCAAGTAAATCAGCTTTGCACCCGTAATGTGATTTACTAAAAGTGCTCTGGCTGTTTCTGCATCTATATTTACTAACTTATAAAAGCAGGTGCAAACTGGCTGCAGCCTCTGGATGAGAGCAGAAACATCCGAGTGCTGTGGGACTGCAGACACACATCAGTCTGATTTGTAATATTTTCTTATAATAGGTGGAGCCTTCAGCTATCAGCCCCCAGTTTGGGTTCGGGAGGCAGACACCCTCTCTGTCTTATCCCTTAGCCATCCCCTAGTTATGCTGCTATAGGCTTAGACTGTTGCCGGGCCTCTCTCTGTGAATAAGAGATGTGATGTATGTTAGTCTCTCTTTCTGTCCTCTCCCCCCCAACTCGAGGCTGATGGTCGCCCTCCGTGAGCCGGCTTCTGCTGGAGGTTTTTCCTCCCTATTAAAAGGGAGTTTTTCCTTTCTACTGTCATCCCTAGCAAGATGGGGGATTGGATCAAATTCAAGATTCGATGGAATCTGTTGCTTTCCTTAGCTAGGCTATTATTTGAATTGGCTTGTATGAATATCGATTGGATGACAACAGACTGGCTCGAATTGATTGTCTGTGAAGTGGCCTGAGATGGCATTGTCGGGAAAGGGCACTATACAAATAAAGCTGAATAGAATAGAATTGAACTTATATATGACATGTTAACAAAATGCAATATTTTACTCCAAACTGCACATCAAGATTAAGATGCATTTCTTTTTGCAGGACTTTTAGGTGCACAGGCTACTTTATCACCGAGAAGTCCCTTGTGCCCTCCCGTCCTAGTGCTTGAGATATCTGGAGAGTCTGCAGGCTGCTGAGCTGTCATCACTCAGGATAACACTCCAGGATTCATGTGTTTGTTTTTGCGTGTAAGTGTCTGAGCATGCAAATGTCTGAGGAGAGGCAATCAGGGAGGCAGGGGAGAGAGATGTGCAATCGCCTTAACACTCAGATATGCCCCTGTGCACATCTGGTAATGAGTATTTAAAAATTGTAGCAATTCAAAACTTCATATGTCCAGTATGTCAATATGTTCACTGAATTATTAAAAAATGGCAAGCATAAAACCATCAGCCTGACCTGTTTTTCTAGACATGCAGCACAAAGACCAGCTATGTGCGTGCACAGCAGTGTCGCGGATGTGCATGAACCAGCTGAACCCTGTTGTATGAGTTGGATGACTGCTGTGGGGTGAGGCTGCCACATTTAATAGCCATCGTATTGTCTGTCCCTATGTAAGGTTCAAATCAAGTCAGTTCTTGATTACAGAGTGTTAATATTCCTGCTTGCCAGACAGTAAACAGTGAGGGTAGTGGACCTTGTGAAATTCTTTGTGTCTTTACAATAAAATATTTTATAAATGTGACATATCTCAACATGCACACAGACGGTTGGGACAAAATTGTATTCCAGAATGTAAAGAAAGTTCTTATAATTTCTTATAACAAAAGGTTCTCATCTGTAATATATCTGTTTATTCATTCATTCAGATATTAAAATTGTAACAACTTGTGATTTAATGGTGTTTGTAAAAAACATTTAGAAGCATTTAAAGAGCGCAGTAACTCTTAGTCATTTTCCCCACCCCTGAATGCCCCCGGTGACATTTAGGTGAACCAGAATGGTAGCTCTTATAATATACAGTAGTTGCTGGTGTTTGATGGCGACACCAAAATTTTACCAGTTTGCAAATGGGGAAGAAAATCCAGCTTTCATTTAACGTTTATCACCAGTTTAGCTATATAACCATTATATGTGTCAAAGCTTTGACATATAAAGTCACTCTTACAGGAGAGTACGAAAACTATCATTGGAACAAGAACAAGAAAAGGTCTTTTTCAACATTAAAAAGATGATATGGGGTTTAAAATCATCAACTTCCTGACTGATTCAAAGAAATTAGGTTCCACTTAGTAAATGATTGTGTCGTCAACTCATAAAGAATCTCTTCAAAGGATCTATAATAATAATAATAATAATAATAACAATAATAATAATAATAAAGATGAAACGTGTTTTGGTATGTTATCTGTATAAGTGTGAGATCTTTTTTAGACAAAAGTGGCACACAATCAATTTCCCGCAGATTATTGTGAGGGTTTGTCATTATTAGCCAGACAGCTCCCTCTTGTGTTTTTTAAAGAATGAAAATAAAAAATGTATCATCATATGTATGATGAGTGAGGATGAAGGAGAACCTCTGAGTATATCTGAGAATCACAGAAAATAATACAAAAAACAGTTTTATGAAATCATTTACTAAATATTTAGATACAAGCCAGAGCACAGAATCAAATTTTTTTTTCCCCAGATTATTTTCTTGTTTTTGCTTATGAATAAAGCTTTTTCGCCATATTTCATGAAGACGCAGAGTTGAATTTATGGCCATCTTTCAATGGGACGTTGCTGAGTGATTTCCTGCTGAGACAGAGATAGGAAATGTGTTACTGTCTGCAGTAAGGTGAGCTGTTTTTTTTTGGTATTGATCCCAGGAGACATTTTGCTTTAAGGAAATTGTGCAATCATGCACAAGATTCACCATTTCAAAAATATTTTACTCAATGACATAAATAAGTAAAATGAATAAAGATATTGTGAAATGCTATAATAATATGGCAGACAAAAGAGGAAAAATGTTTTGGTATGTTATCTGCTTTCAAAGTCTACAGCAGGAGATAATTTTTAGACAAAAGTGGCACATAATCAATTTCCTGCAGATGAATGTGAGCTTTTGTCATTATTAGTCAGACAGCTCCCTCTTGTGGCATTTTTAGGAATTAAACTAAAGAATGACATATTCATCATGCCTCCATAGTTGCAAGTTTCTGAAGGTAAAAGTCTAGTAAGAGTTAATTCAACAGTTTTTAAAATAATTTGTCCCGTATTTACTCATAAATAGTTTGGTACTTTGGTACTACTGAGCAAAGTTCACCCATATCAGCTTGGTCTGTTTAAATGGTTTTAAGTGATTTTATCTATTTGAATAGTCAAGCAATTCCACAACATTTAAGAAAAAAAATTTAAATGTCTCTCTGGAGATCTAACATCTCCTTTTTCTCTTGGAGTTTTTGGTGGACCTGGCTGAAATTGAAAAGAGTGCTGATCCACAGAAAGAGTTTTCAAACCCTTTTCACAGTATTTATATTTTGATGTTCACTTTTCAGATGGGGGCGCTCCAGAACCAGAGTATAAGAGGGGATTTAGTAGAAGGTCCAAAGGCTTGTGTAAATGAAAAAGCTAGTGTTGATAAGGGAAGATATTAAAGGTGATCAATATTAACAGGTGATATGTACCGACATGAAACATTTTTCATGTAAAGGTTTTCATGAAATGTTATTTTTGACAATTAAAAAGAATAGGCATGGACATAAAATTTACTAATTTGCAAAGTTTCTTACAAAAATAATATATTGAGGAAAGCAAAGATTGATGGTTAATGCACAGCCAACTTCTGGTCTGGTCAACCACTCCCCTCTGCCCTTGTTTAAAGGAGGTGCTGGCCTGCCCCATAAATCTGACTAATTCCTTGGTAGAGATACTTTCATGTAGATAGAAATCTGATTGGAATGTCTGGTATGCATGATGTGTACGTACAGTATAAGTGCTTGCTTTCCAGCTTAGAGTCATTGGAAA
>JAVQJG010238863.1:0-33635 GCA_036024015.1 Craterocephalus amniculus | reverse complement strand
ACAATGACGTCATTGATCGGATCGGTGGATGAAAACTTTAGGGCCGATCAGAAAAAATGTAAAATATGTGAAAAATCGGCCGATCCGATCAAGCCGATCCGATCGGTGGAAAGCCTATTCTCTACTGGTGGAAAACACCAACCTAAATGTCTCGACTAGGATGTGTCCCTCTGTCTTGTGGACAGAGGGACACAGTAATTAGGAGCAGAACAAATGATCTGTAAAAAATGTTATGATACCAGACCACACTAATTTGAATTCAGTTACTAAAATGGTTCTTTGAACCAGTTTGTGATTTTAGTGCTTCTTTTGTTTTCTTGCTTTTTTCTACAAAGATTGTGTTTTGTTTAGGTTAAGTTCACAGTGTTAATTGAAAAAAAACCTGAAAAATCACACGAGGCAGCGTTAAAAAGTATACTAAACAAAGCATGATAATCTGATTTAAAGGTTAAATATAATCTGAAGTAGTTAAAAAAGTCCATTTTACCATAGACCCCAGAGGGTTAATTACAATAGAAACAAAAAAAATTCAATAGGCCAACATTCAGGTCAGCAGGAAACTTAAAACCAGCGCTACTACAGAAACACATGGCCGATGGATTGTGACTGCTCCTTGGGTGAGACAGGTCCTTGGAGCCAAAATCTGAGAACTGGATCAGCCTGTAAGACAGACAGGTCTGGACACCACGTCAACTGGGGACAAGACACAGTATTCTGTCATTTTAAAAGTAGGCAGGTAAACTGGGCAAAAAAGGATCTGGCTAAGTTTACTTCATTGATAAATGCAAGTAAACTAGAACAAGATAGAAAATTATCTATCTGTATTTACTTGTCAAAAAAGAGATTACAGTTGAGAACCTTTGTAGCAAGACCAAAAAAATACAAATCCTTTTTGACACCAAAGAGAAAACAAGTTGATGCTGGCTGTTGGGAAAGGCCCGCCCGCCCCCTTCAGTGAATCTCGGCATTGGGATTGGCTGTCAGGAGAGCGGCAGCCAGCCAATGGGGGGAGCTTCCTGAGGTCATGTGGTTGGAGGAGGCAGAGTTCAGAGGTTCTTTATGTGACTTACCAGCATGGACTACCCTTTAATCAAAGAGTAGAGAGAAAGGACAAAGTTAAACCAAGTTCCCTGGGCACCGAATATCAAACAGACTTTACAGCAAGCCATGTAAGGGCAGACAAGAGTGTGAAACAAGTAGCAGGTTTGCATTAAAACAAATTGCTCCATCCAAAAAATAAAAATAAAAAAGGTGGGAGGAATCAAATGGAGTGAGGGAATGTCGCTGACAGACCTGGGCAAAATGGCTTTACCGTTTCAAATTAGTTTTTCCAACATGAGCACTTGAATATCACGTGAATGACATGTCTCATTTCCTCAAGGGTGCTGTCCTAAGTCTCTAGCAGATATAGCAAGTGCTTCTCAGAAATTCCAACATTTGAAACTTGGACAGCTCCATCTTTAGCCCAGGTCTGGTGGCACTTCTTGCAGACATGACACAGGTTGCTGCTGTGGGTCAACGAAAAAACACTAAGGAACTTACCAGGCCGTCTGGACCAGTGTCTGGTTCTTCTCACATTCCAGGACTTGAAGATACAGGACAATAATCTGAAATGACACATGAACTGCGTGTTAACAGAGAAACATCCAGAAATGTCAATGGGCAAACTCAAAACTGAGAAGTCAACCAGCTAACTAATCTTTGTTACACAAAATAAAATGAAGTATAGATTTTAACTCACCTTGTGTGGATGCTTGACGTGCACACAGAAGCCCAACTCCTTCAAGATCCGTCGCTCCGCTTTGATGACTTGGTTTTTGGTATTTATGTAGTTCTGATCAAGTATCAATGGACTTGCAGTCCTATTTTTATAAAGGAATCAAAATACAACATTGTTTCCCCTTTTCGTAATAAACGTAAAGAGAAGACAGTGGCCTTTTGAGTTCTTGCACTCTTTTCCTTTTTCCCGTTCCAACCAACTTAAAGCAACAAGATGCATGCCTGACAGTTTGTTGGGGATTGTTGACTCCTGTGGTTCCAGTAAAAGGCTTGGGGACTCGTAAATTGCCCCTGAATCAAAATCACCTGTCACCACAGCTTTAACAGAAATATCAGCTCATATTAATACCTGGTACTTAAAAAGGTACAAAACTACTTAGTTTCCTCAAACTTAAAAAACCTCAGATGGGGACAGAGATGGAAAACAAACCAACACATTGAACAAAGTCATCTGCAGCTTCCAGTTGTGTACAAGTCAGTATAAAGGTAAACTAAGCTGAGTCACCAAACAAGCTTTTCGAGGCACAAAAAATTCACAAAAGGTGAAAGAACATTACATTTTCAAATCACTGCAATGAGGTGGTTACTACATGTTAGCTAAACGCCACTTACTAAAAAGACTACTGATGCAAATTAACTTTGAGATTAAGGAAATTAGACCAAGAGTTGCATAAAAAATGTGTGTATATATAAATAATTATAAATTATACATATAAAATCAGAAACCTCGTTAAGTCCTGTTCAAACCAGTTTTTACTGAATCATGCCACTCCACAACATTAGTTATAAATCTGCAGACATGATGTCTAATAACATTTTTGAGTAGTACAACTGCTTTTAGGCAGCTGCAGAATTCAAATTTAGGATCCAAATCCTCTAAAAGTAGCAAAAAACAGATTTAACATGGAAAATGTCATGCTACAAAACCTCATGCATTACAACACACACTTTCAATGATCAAAACACTACCCTTGACCTAAAACTGAATAAAACCTACATTTAAAAGCAATAAACCCAGTTGTATACGTCACATTTACCGCAACGCTTTAATGTAGACACATTTATACAGCATGTAGTGCACAAATTTAAGTTTACATTGTGCATGCACTGGCCCTAAACAAAAACAAATCAAACATGGATCCAGAGCTAAAAAATTATTGGATTCTGACTCGAGTGCATAAAAAAGGTGATATTTCTGTTGAAGCCATGGATTACAGTAGGTGAATGGACTTTTGATTTTGATGCACAATCAAAATGCATTGTGAGGAGCACTCAGAGGAGAAAGTTACATTACCCAAATGGTCCGCAGATTGACAGAGATACCCAAAGCAAAAGACTGAACCACAGGAGTCCTCAAGGTGCCCCACGGGCCAAGGACCTTCGGCCAACCTGTCATCCCCGATCCCAGTGCCCCGCGGTGGCTCAGACCACAGGAGTCTCCCACAGGAGGGGGTGGGGTGGGGCTGGGGGGACGACAGAGACCCCCTCGCATCATGGTTGTCATGCCGACAGCTTCATCTTACGTACCATTCCACATCACCCAGGCTTTGGTAAATGTAGCTGGTCGCTGTTAGTTGGTTGCAAGGGAAAAAAGAAGCCAAGTTAATGCCAACGACTAAAAAATTGACATAAAGACATGAGGCACACTGAAAGCAGGTATGCCTCACATTTTACTAAAACATGAATTGTTCTTTTTTAAATTATTTTTTTTAGATATAGATTTTAATTATGTCATAAAGAAGCCAAATGTAGACATTTATACTTCTGAAACTACCAGTGAAGCTGGAACTGAAAAGTTTTAAAATGGTTTAGAGTGCATGAATAAACAGAAGGGCACTTTCACAACAAAAACAGGTCAGCAGTTTATACAATTTTACAACAAAACAAATTCAATATGTTTCATATTAACATTTACAACATAATTAAATCCACAAAGAACATTGAATTTTATGCCGCTACTTACTTTTTGCCTCTGATCTGTCTCAGGTGATGGAAAACATTGATGACGTCTCGTATTCGTCGTGGTGCTTCTTCAATCTTGGAGGCCAAATTGATACAAGCCATGGCAACAATCTGAAACAAGACCACAAAAAAATAAAGTTTGAAGGGCGAGTCAAGACCACAACTTGCACATTAGATCACAATACACCTCATCCTATTGAAGAACTATAAACTTGAACTTTTCAAAATCTTGATTCAAATGTTATACAGTGTAGAGACTTATAAAAACAGTCTGTGAAACCTTTATTCTATTTGCAAAAACTTTTACATAAAAATAATAAAAAAAGAGAAGATTGTAAATATACAGAACAAAACATTTTTCTGCTAAGGATATGTCAATATGGCCAAATCTGTCATTTGTATTTTTTTCTCAATAACAATAAGTTCAAAAAGCATTTTTAAACAAGTTCTTACAAAACATGAGTAGTATCAAAGCACATAATTGGCTACACCAGATTGTTTAAAATTAGTTTATTATGTTCGTAAGTGGCACTGGAGATGTCCTTACAACAGATAAAACCATAGAAGGTTGCAGTGACTTTTTTTTAATCAGCTAAACCACAACAGAGATCACAATCCCAATGAGTTAGAAATTAAGTTATGTGGACTTTCAGTTCTGCCGCTTTAGTAGTGTTGGCACAGTAGTTTCCTACTGTGCAATGAGTTCAGTGCTAAAAGTAAGCCACACATAAATCATTTCGCTTGGAAAAGAAAATTATTTGATTAAATAAGGTTTCTGAAAATCCATTTTTCTGTCCTGGGTTATCCTTTTCTTGATTCTTTTAAGATTTGATCTTTTTCTCACGGTTTAAAGCCACCCAGACAATATGGCTGCCACGAACGTAATCATAACGTTTTCCTGCATTACTACCACCGGCCTAGCAGTCACTGAAACACCGGAAACTTCAGACTTACCTCAAAGCTATGCTTGACGAAGGACTTGGAGTAGAAAAAGCGGTGAAAAAGAACCTGTCCCGTCGCCATTGCCACCTATAAAGGAAAGGACAAATACATGCCGATTATAATAGCGCTTATGTAAACCGGCCTAATCTTGCACAATGGACCGCCGCCATTTTAACTCCACCACGCCAACGTCAAGGAGCTAACGTTAGCAACCAGGCTAGGGCTACATTAAAAGAGACAAGACAATTCCAGTGGCTTGTTACCTATAAAAAACAGCCAACGTACAATCTTTAAGTATTTTAAGTAATAGACATCATATACCTGTGGCAGCCGAAGAAGAATACCCGCTGACTGAATCAGTTCACATCCCAGGATGCGGAGGTCGGTCTCGGTATTCAGGTCGAGGCCATCGAGCATCGACGGTGTCGGAGAGAGCCTTTCCTCCGGTATAAGCGAGTTGTCTATCGTAAGGTATACTTCCGAATAAACCTTATCGCCGATGAGAATACCATCGTTGTTGGTAGATGCAGTGGAAGATACAGAAAGAGGATCTGCGGCCATCTTTTCCACACACACAGCCGATAGCAGCTACAGCTCAACCAGCCTCGACAAACCGATGGCGGCGCACGGAGACAATGACGAAGCGCCTGACGTCACTGCCCTGTTCAGTCAAAAGCGTACGTGCACATCCGCGGTGGAAAATAGCAACGACAACTTGAACTGTTTTCATAATCTTACAATCAAATTGAAATATTTTTGTTTTAATCAACAAATTGAACATTAATAATTTATTTATTTTAATAAATTTCCCTTTCTTTCTACTGATTTACGAATTGAAAATATTAAGCCATATTATATTGACAAATACTAAGAAACAAATCGGAATAATTATATTTTTACTTATTTTCGTGTTTATTCCTTAACTGTAAACGATAAGGCCCCTTTACTTAACGTCACTTACTACCCAGAATGTATTTAAAATGAAAAATATTGAAAATGACCTTTTAAAATACTTAAAAGCTTTGATCATGTGAAGATATAGGGTAAATTAAATGCTTCTTTGTTAAGAAACTATCAGAAAATTGTTTAAATTCTTATATTGTTTTCTTTTTTAAACTTAATATATTGCCATTATAATCATATAATAAATTATACAACTATTTCAAATATTATATCAATATTTCTGACGTTACAAAAAGGTAGAAGCAGAGCAGGAACTACCAGTCACAGATGGTTTCTGTGACGTTTCTTACGGGAAAGTCCGGACATCTCACAGCTTCCGTTGGAACATATCCATCCGCCAATTTAAAAACTAAAAAAAAAAAAAAAAGACAGGAAATAGGGTTGCGGACATTATGCAAACAGATCACAGTAGAGTAGTAATATTTGTTTTGAGTTTATTAAGAAATCACCCTATTTGAGCATCATACAGTATGTTGGACACATTTTACATAGATTTTTGTAATGTGTACTTTTTAATTAACTGTTCAAAAAATATTACGATTATTTATTATACCATCAGTTCTTACAGTCTTGGCCGTGTCAAGTAAGGCACAGCTTTACACGAACAGTTTATACAGGGAACATCGTGTTCATTCACAGCTCACCATAACTTTATAGCCTGAAGTCCTGCAATAACTAAAAACTGGCCGAAGAGAGCAGCAAAGAGCCACCAAAAAGCCCATGAATGGGCAACTCAAATGAAGTTACGGGAATCCTGAAGAAACAAGTTTGCTCTGCGAGGTCAATACATGGGTCGCACACAGTTACCGTTAAATGCTGCGGTAGGCTACAGTTAATTTAGTCAAGACATTTATACACTCCATCCACCCAAAATTATTCAGTATCAACATTTCAGATAATTTAGACATGAAATCTTACCCCACAAAACAAACACTAAGAGAAGGGGAAAAACGTTTCCACCTTGTTCTTTTTATCTGTGATAGAAAAGGAAGTGTAGACGTCTGCCAGGCAAAAATGAAGCAGGTAGTGTGCATGATATTATAGGAGCACTCACAGCTTACAGATGGAGGAAATGGGAGGTCAAGGACCCCGAGGTCTTATTAGGCCTATTACCTGTCAATCCACTAACTTTTATCCGCTCATACTTGGTTATATGCCATAAGAAATAACTGTAATTATGTTTTACAACACCTTCTACTTTCATGACCTGTCAGAGCTTCCAAGAGGCATGTGAGCGGTACCGGTTCACCCAATGCGCACACGCACGTTGCGTAGGGCCCCGCAACGTGCGTGGTAATAGAGCAAAAGAAGCCACGTGACGGGGTTAATGATATTAATAATAATAAAAACAAAAAACGAAACCATGACGACGTTACCGCGATGACGTTACTGCGCCGACGTTGCCGCTCGTCATGCATGTGTCCTACATGGCCCGCATATCAGGCTAGAAAGGCGTAGTGGAAGATGATGCGGACCGACCCGTCGGGGAACGAGATAATAGCAGGTACAGTAACTCTCCTCTCTCAGTTGGAGAGGTCGAGGCTGGGCTGCGCATGTTGCTAGCTTCTATAAGTTGTAGCCATGCCGTCATAAATGCACCTACACAATGGAAAGTCATGGATAAATATTGACTAATATTTAATTTTTTTTGGTCGGACAACTCACAGTCAAATAAATGCAGATAACTTATAAGAATATAAGAATAATTAAAACTTGTAAAAAAAACTTTTATAATTAATAATATAAATAATTACCTACATTTAAAGCATATAAAAGTAAAATCATTTGATGGACCTGAATTAATATTATTTTTATCTATTTCAGGTGCAATTCTGTTTCCTACAACAATCAGCAGCACAGGCTCCACCCTGTCAACCAGGGAAGGGACAGAGCCAGGTTAATCTAGAACAGGCACAGATGAGCAGCATCATCATCCAGTGCAGGCACAGGCACAGATGACCCTCTTACACCTTTAACCAGCACAGATAAGTCATGGGCAGCTACCTCAGCCAGTACCAGCACCACAGGTCCAGTACATTCAAGTACAGACACTGTTGTTGTTCATAGTTCTAAATTAGTTGGATCACAAGGTGGCACCGTGGCAACAGTGAAATATGCTTAATACTTTTTTATGCTATTCGCAATATGCTTTTAATGTTTAAAGCACTGGGTGTCATGAGCGATTGTTTAAAGTTTTTGCAGTTAAAATAGGAAGGCCCCCGACCAGAATTTTGCCTAGGGCCCCATAGAGGTCTGAACCGGCTCTGCATGTGAGAGAGATACCCACCCACCCACAAACAGACACACATTCACCTGCCTCAGTGTTACTCCTGAACCCCCATGAAGTGGCGGACTGAAGCCTCATTGTTCCTGTCATTAACCAACACCTCCAACCAGCACCTCGCGCCCTGCACTTACGCAGTTACCACGACAACAAGAATACTGCGCATTCTTTCTTTGGTTGTCCGAGTGACACTAGTTATGGTGTGTGGGAAGACTCGTGGGACGGCAGAATTACAAAACGACCATAACGACGCAGAGGAGAGGCGTTCAGGGACACCCAGTGACGAACAAGGGCTTAGTTATACACACACGCCACTCCTCAGAGCGTGTGTGTTTACAAGTAGCTCGCGCAGATTCCCCAGGGACACGTGTGCATGCCTGCCCTACTATGATAATTACTGTGGGGGATCGCAATCCCATTGTGTGTGCACGGTGTGCGTGTTTGCACATATGAATGTTGGCATGCACTGGCATTTGTTGAGGTTGATTACATTTGAATGTTTCACAGATATCAAATCATTCGTGTTATTAATAGAAGACTTGTGCTTGTTTGGCAGAATTGTGGAAAGAGTTTCAAGGAGTTGCATCTAGGCTACTTATAGCAGATCTCATTCATACAAACCTGCTTTAAAAAAGAAAAGAAGGAAGGGGGGAAAACAGGGAGGATGCTACAAAGCAAGGCCACAAGCAAACGAAAAAGGCCCAGTGAAAGAGTAGAGGGGTGGTCTAAAGGAGATCCGACACCAGGCTGAAGTCAGCTTTTGATTTGAAGCCCCCCGAGTTTCAAGTATAGGGCGATTCCACTGAATATTGAAAAACTATATATTTAAACTCTTCAAAATCTGGACTCAAATGTTATACACAATGTAGAGACTCATAAAAACAGTCTGATTGTGAAACTTTTATTCTGTTTGCAAAAAAATGCAAATTTACCAGATTTTTTAATGACACATCAGACCTGGTTCTGTACCATAATAAGAGGCTTCAAATCTGGACTCAACTGTTCTACAAAGAATAAAGATTCATAAAAACGCAGCCTCTGATTTGTGAAAAAGCAAAGTAACAATTGTATTAGTTTTTCTGCCTGTTAATCAAATCAGAGCGGATTCTACAATACTTAGGCTCTTCACATTTATGGTGCGTTCAAAACAAAAGACACATTGACAGATTTAATGCTTGGCTTTATTAATTTGCTCCACACGGTCCTTTTTGTTCCTGTCATGGTCATAAATGACAATGTTTCAAAAATCAGAGACTATGTGTTTTTATGAATCTCCATACTGTGTAGAACATTTGAGTCCAGGTTTGGAGAGTTTAAGTATTGTAGTTTTTCAATAGGACCAGGTCTATTGCGGTCTAGATCTCCAAAATTCAGTGGAATTGTCCTTTAAACATATCATAAACTAACTTCAGCATCTTAGACCAGAATGGTTCAAAAATAAAATGAACACACAGGTAGCTGAGGAGGAGAGACTGAGGGAAGAAATGCTTTTTAGCAAAAGGGTCAGAGGGGTTGAATTGCTAAACAAGGCCAACGAGATGAAAAGAATACATAGAGACAGATTCATGTGTGTATCAGAGGAGCTGAGGGGGAAAGAAGAGATAGCGTTTGTGTTCTGAGGGAGACAGAGATAGAGAAAGTTTGTGTGGTGAAAATGGACCGAGCTGTGGCAAAAGGAGAAAAATAGCAGAGCGGCTCTTGTAATAAAAACTTATGTCTCCATACGTCCACAGAAGAAATGCAGGGCAGAATGGGAGCAAAGAGGACAAAGGACAGGTCAAATGCCAGTATGCGAGCTGACGTCAAAAGGTCAACTAATGTGTGATGATCCTTTTCATGGTAGACATGTTCTGACTTCTTAAATTTCACACGTAATTCTTTATTTTGTGTTCAATTACTAATTAATTAGTCATTAATTATATGTATGATAACTTCATTCCATTATGTGTTGTGAAACCACTGCCAGAGAGTTTATGCTGTTCTGGTTTTTATCAATCCACTGATAAATGGATGTAGCCACTGAATCTTCACTTCAAAACAAGGAGGAACAATGTTGTAGCTTAAACCTGAATGGACCAAAATACACATCTAAACATGTTTTTAATTACTGAAGTTATTTTAGAAAGATAAACAGAACGCTGATCTAAAAAATCTGGAGAGAATTTTGAATGTCTCTTAATGAGATTCTTTTGGAGCCGTTCAGGGCACCATTGATGGTGGAGCACTTTAATGCACTTCTGCATTAGTTTCTCCTTGGGCAATAAGTGTCAGCACCATCTTCCAACTTGTGCTCCATCTACAAGATTACACAAATACTTTAAAACTAAGTGGGGATGTGGATCATGCCAAAAGAGGATCTCATTACATTTTGGTGTGGATCCAGCTCACTTAATTAGAATGACAAGATAGGAAACTGGCTTTGCTGAGTCTTGGTTTACCTTTGTCAAACTGATGATAAGATGCCTGTGTCTAAATATCTAAAACAATGTACTTTGCTTTCAGATGGTATTATAGTATTGTGCCTTAACAGGCTCCCTACCAAATGTAAATTTTTAAAGGGGAAATGTGTAAACTTGGATAACCATTGGGTGTCACACTGCAGCAGCAGAACCTAACTCCAACCCAAATGAAGACAAAAATGGAAACAAAAGCTAACTTAGAGCTATTAAAACAGCTCATAAATCATTGTATTTGTGTGCAGCGCCACTTTAATGCTCTGAGACCGATGCTGATGTAAATGTTGATATATAAAGTAATAGATGAAAGTGGAAAATTGCACAATTCTGACACTTTGTTTCATGGAGCAAGAATGTATTTAATTAATCTTCCAGGCCACAATATTTATGCAATAACCTTTTAATACCAAACTTAGTGCATAAAGTATTTAAACATGAGTTCATTTTCCAAATAAAGAGAAATGAGTCTTTAGCAATTGCCAGAAGTATGGTGGTTGCCTTTGGGGAACTATATTTTTACACAATTGTCCCCACAGTCATGCAGATTCATACAACAGAAGGGGACCCTCCTACAGCTTGTGGTGAACCTCACCTTTTGACACAGTTTCTTTTTTGATGGAAAGAGCTGTTCAGATAAGTAAAACTGATCCTTCCCATCCCTTTATGTACAGACAGGTGTCCCTGAGAGCTGAGGTACAGAACTGTGATTATCACGCCCACTCTTGTAGATCTGAGTTCAGCTTCTCAAGCCTTGTGCCATGTTTCCATCACTGCCTGGATCTGAAAGTGAGAAGTACAGGCGACCACTGCAGAATCATTTGACCTGAAACAAAATGATGATTATACCACTTCTGCTGGATGTTAGTAGGTGTTGGTAACTTTTTATGTTTGACAGAGACCTACAGTATTTAAGCCAAAGCAATTTGACATCATGCAACTTGTCTTATAAAGAAATGAATGAAATGTGGACACATCAGCTTTACAGAAGTCTTTCATGTTAAAGAAGATGAAGGTTCATTTATGATCCCCAGCGGACGTAAATGGGGAACTCCGTACAAACATCTTCATGCGCCGCTGTCTTCATACTTCGATGTGTTGTTTATCTTGCTATGACTGACCTCCACTAGGGGGCAGTGCTGAGTTCATTGTTAACTCCATGATACGACGTTAGTTTCAGACACCGGTTGGTGGCACAAACGTTCTGCTATAAAGCTTTTTCTGACCACCAACATGCCCTGAACACTTGCAGAGCCTCCTTTCTAAAGCTTGTGCAACTTCTAATGTTTTCGTTCCCATCTTCATTCTTCTTCTACGGTTTTCCTCTTCCCATTTCTCTTCTTCTCTGGCTTGTTTCTGATCAAATAAGCTCAACACTGCCACCGCGGTTTCCGGTGGTATTACTCCGTCTTCTGTGTCAAATGACGGATGTGCAAGGAGTCTTAAAACGCACCAAATACGCATGTAACTGACGCAGCAGATGGATGAAACCGTCCGTGCATCTGCGTTTCCGTCATGTGCTCGAGCATAAATGGGCCTTTAGACCGAGCCATGCAGTGGTTAGCAGGCTAAGATGGGTTTGATTGACATATGTAGGTTTATATATGCCAAGGTGCAGATGGAAGAGGTTTATTACTGTATCTAACTGGGCTAGAATTCGCCCTGACCACAAGCTGTCACCAGAGACATATGTGGAGATATACTCTGATGGCAGCTGTGAAATGGTGCATTCACTGTCCACATATGTTCAGATTATGCAGACATGACGTACAGTATGTCAGTACCGGGTATGTACAGAGCTATGTCAACAGTACCCACCTGTCAATCTAAATTTTGATGGAAAAGCGCTTTAAATGATGGAAAATGAAAACACCTGGAGCTTCATGACAACTGAGCAGATTTCCATCTGCGATAAAGATCATGCAAGACAATCTGAAGCCTCTGGACGAGTGAATAAGCAGACGTAGAAGAGTGACTTGAAAGCTGCTACTCTCACTGTAAGGTTTGTTGCCGTGTGTGCCAGTACATCCTCTCTGCACGGACCAGAGGTTTCTGCAGATAAGCCATGTGCGTGTGTGTTTTGTCAAACAGGAAACGTTGCCAGGGTAAAATAATGTTTTCTCACCTTTCATGTGCGAGCGAGGTGCACGTGCGCATTGTCCCACAGATGGACTGGGAGAGAGGGAAGCGAGGGGACGTCAAATCAAAAGCTTGTGTGCATGTGTGGCAGCAAGCGGGAAAATTAGTTCCATACCTCACGCACTTCATGCATTTCTCCCCTCGTGCCAATTCATCCCAAATGTGGAGAGAGAGGAAGAAACAGGAGGAGGGAGGGATGAAAAAACCTTCCACAGAGTGAATGATGTCAGCAAAGCCGGAGGGGAGAGGCCTGGGTAATTGTTGCGTGCATGTGAGTGTGTGTGAGGGGGGTGACTAGCGTAGAGTTTCTTTTGTGTTTGCCCGCCCTTTTGTGTGCGTCCACAAGTGGGACAGGACCTGCTGCCGTGCTGCTCCGGTCCTGCCCTTGTTACAGTCTGCGTGTGTTCGTGCAATCCTGTGCATGCCACAGAGACTGTGAGCATCGGTTTGCATATCTGCCAGGAAGCATGCATACTGAGTTACATGCTGCCTGAAAAAGACGCCTCATGTCTGCATGGACGTGTGTGTAACACTTTGATGACAGATATGTGACGTGGACTTTCAGGGAACAAGAATTGCAATTAAAAATGAAAATTATTCTATTTTTTTAAGTTGTTTTTTTTTTACAAACATTTATTACAAGAGAGGCTTTTTATTTAGATCTATTTTTTCTTGGTGACCAAAGTGACTTTATTGCTTGCTTTCAGTCGGGGCAGCGTCCCTATCTGCCTTTTTTCTCCAGCAAACACTCCATCACTTCTCCTGGACTCCAAACTCCTTCCAGCTCCTCCTCCATCTTTGTCTAGGCCTCTGTCTTTGTCTGTGGCAGCAGGAGAGGGCCGGAGTGTGTTAGGGGAGGCTGAAGAGCGGGTTAGAGGTTCTCTGGTTTGACTGAGAAGATGAAAGTTCGTATTCCCCTGGGTTGTTTGTCTCTTCACGATGTCTGGAGGAGGCCTGGAGGAGCCCTGATGAGACGGTGCAGATTGCCGCTCTAAAAGCTCCTGCTGAGCTCCAGCCAGAGCGGCAGTCAGCTCCTCCCTCTCCTCACACTCCCTCCTAACCGTCTCTTGGAGTAACGCCACCTGGAAAGTGATGAGGTCGAGAGTGTAAACATATAACTGTAAAACCCAGACTGGTGTGAACCGTTTAAAAGGTCGATGCCGGACGTTGACCCGGCTGGATGTGGAGTGCACAGGAGACAAAACAAGAGGTAAAGAGTGCACGTCCAGAATGCTGCATGAGATCAGTTACTTGTTCGTATCGGATGTGTGTGGATTTTTTTTACACGGATAGAAATCCTGTGTATGGAAAACAATATACAGGTGTCTACTGTCCCATTCCCTGCTTAACCTAATTACTTCTGGTAATCACAGAGTTTAGTCAAACTTCCAACATCACCAACGCAGCATATCTACCTCATCTCCACATGGACTTTAACTGCCAAAGTTTTGTGGCTTTAGGGGAAGTTTTGGCTGCGTATGTTGCGAAAGGGAGGAAAATTAATTATTTTAACCTTGTGGAGATTTTTGTTAACTGACTTTCTGTCAAACATGTAACATGATAAATATTTGGAACCCACACTGTTTGCATCTGTGTTTACCAGCCTACCTGTGGCTGGCAGCCGTTTTAGCCCCTTCCTGCCAACTTTCATGTTCACCCATTAATCAGTGGAATAATGGGACCTTTGAATGAAATATGCATAATATCAAACTAATGTGATGAAAAGTAAAACTGCAGCTTTCCTGTTTAAAAATAAAGTATTTGTCTGAATGGAGCATTATATTTCAACAGTAATATTCAGTCACTGTTTGACACTTTTTCGTGCCAGCGCCGACGTTTCCCATCATGACAGCAGCAACTGGATCTGTTTCACAGGCTGACAAGGCGACTGTTGACCCTACTACATGTTGCTAAGAGTGTCAACCTGAAACAATCCCAGCTGTGTCATGCAAATGTTGCTAAGTAGTGGGTTATTTCATATGAATTAACCTGAAAACACTTCTGCTTCAGGCAGACTTGTGGATCTGTTCCTGTTTTATAGTGCAGACATGTGACTAGGGCCTTATTTTAAGGTGGTCCAAAGCTTTCTTAAACCCCTTAGTGAACGGTAGCTTGCAACAATGCATAATCAGGCACTAATAATACTAAAATTACTGCAATGTAATACATGAACCTCTAGAAAAACTGAACTATTAACATACCTGCTAAAATGTAAGAAAGAAACAGGTCCACTTGTATCTAGCAGTGCATTGTTATTAAAAAATTCAGTAAAAAAGCTCAAAAATGTATCCAACAAGAAAATAACTTGCAAAACTTCAACACCATATTTTTTCATCAGATGTGGGACCCATTTATTTCGTATAGAAACAGACCAGACACACATGTTGGAAATTCCTGTAGATGTTTAAATTCGGGCCCTCTGCTGTAATCACTGTTGCAAATATGTGTGATGGTTATTTTGCAATTTTGCCGATGAAAATATGGAAAACTTGTTGAACCCCAACTTGTCACAGAATTAACTGGGTGTGTGTCGGGATCGTGTTTTGCTTTTTTTATTTTTGAATGTTTGTGCATTTTATGTTAATTATGTGTTTTCTTGTTTATTTTTATGTGAAAACAATAAAAATGGAAAAAAGTGAGTGCTGCTTAAATAGTTTATTTTGGAAGTAAGGGAGGTGAAGTGGTAGAACTGACCATTTAATTTCTTAGCCTTTGCCTTCATTCAAACACTTAAGGTGTTAATTTCTTTTTCTTTTCTTTAAATTCTTCAAGTACTCGTGTGTCCTTGTACTCAGGTATAAACAGACCTTTAAGTCTCGTAGCAGAGGTAACAATGAAAATGCGACGCTTAGCCAGAGGTAAGAAGAATAAAAGAAACTGCAGAAACCTGCCACTTCAATCTGAAAATCAATTTTGCTGCAGTGTTAAAAAAAAAGGGGGGGGACTGTTCTCAGCAACTGGATGACACTAAGAAACACAGAGGGACTCGGTCAACAAGACCCAACAGACAAGCCACCCTAACACAGTCACAGCGATACAGTATTAATAGTATGCCGTGCATGCATGACACGTGGTAAACACACGTGAAGCGAGAGAATAAAGCAAAAAAGAGACGCAGAAAATAAACCCTTCAAACTGTTAAATGTGAACAAAAAATGCTCGAAACAAATTGTGCCCTCATGGAATCAATCACATGACTGGAAGCAACGTGGGACACATTAGGCTGTTTACACCCTCACATGCACTGACAAATAAAGCTTGATTAAGTCGAGTTTGATTAGAATAAACTGCAGTTTGCAATGGCCACACAGAACAAAAAAAAAAGCACATCTACACATCCTGGGCTGCAATTTTGAATTAAAAAGTAATTCTTTTTAGGGCTCCTTGTGGCTTCGTCCTGATTTCACATGCATTTCCTACCAATATGGCACATGGTTATAAATACTGCTCACTGGCTCGTTCAATTACAAACATGTGCCATTTGTAGGTTTACATCATTACGGCCATCTGCCATTTAATAACAGCCACGTGCTGTTTGCATCCTATAATTATTAAAGGAAAGAGCTAAATACTAAAGTTTAGACGATATAGGCAGATGCCTGCTGGCAGTGCGTGTGGCCTCTTGATGTAATTAACACAACATTAATCGTAAATCGCGACTCGCACATATGGTACGCATGCTTTTAAAACAACAAAGAGTGTGGTACGGGGATGATGAGCAGACAGTGTGTTTTCCATTCTAGGCCATAAGTGATAATTACAGAATAATGCCAAACATAATTACATTAGCTCAAGAGGGTAATTCCTTAAATCACTGACTCAGGTACACAATTATATATGTCTAATGTTTGCTAAGATTAGCTTTCCAGAAGCTATTGGTTCTATCTGAGTTGAGTGAAATAAACTAAACCCTTGCATAGACATCCCAGTTTCAGTAAAAGCAGCTTAGAGAAACAGTTTTATCTAATAATTTTGTTTTCAGTCACCTTTTTTTTTCCTCTTGAGCCTAAAGTATTATGCAATCGTCTGCAAATGGTCCAGCTAATGTCTTCCTACCCCTTACCTCATGCTTATGCCCGGAGGAAGATGGAAAGTAGGACAGATGACATCTTGTAAAAAACAGCTTTTCAAACAGTGTATGCAGGCTATGGCAGTACAAAGCGGCGTATAAACGCGCCACTGATGCAATGTGCAGCCACAAATAGCCACATACTGTACCTGCTGACATTAGCCTGTGAGGAAAAAAAGCTGCAGGTTGAAGATTTAACATTAGCCAGTAGCCTCTCACCTTATAGTAAGTGACTAATGTCAGTTTAATTTACTACCCTCTTGAGTCATCAAGGAAAAAAAAAAGTCCATTGTGACGCTTGAGGGTTAAACTGTTCCTAATAATTTCTGACTCATCAATCATTATAAATTTCATGCATTTGCTCTAAATTAAATTAGTGGTGAGGAGCACGAGCGAGCAGAGAGGTTTTAGGGGGAAAGATGTGAAGTTCTGAGTAAAACTGAAGCTGTCTGTGCAGTGGACTACTGTGAGGAAAATCCCACTTCAGTGTTGGAATCATAATAAATGTGTATAAACTCACTTTCCCCCATACATTTTAAGATTTCTTTTCAAGAATTTTTAAATTTAAGTATATATTTGTGGGTTTCCATGTGCCAGTGTATCCAGGTTTCAAGTGCAGTGTCACATATTATATTAGTGTGTGCGTGACCATTTGCACATGAGGCCACTTCCTTTAGGTGTGTATAAAAGATTTCGAGTGTGAGTCTGTTTCCTGCAAGTTTATATGCCAGCATGTGTTAGATTATGTGTGTGTGTGTGTTGTGCATGGCCACCATCATTAGGGGCCCATGGTGCGAGAAGGATTACGAGGCTATTAGATGGAAGTCACACGCAACCTCGCTTTTAATCTAACACTGTAAACCCCGTTCCAGTGGCAACGCTCAGACTCACACGCTTACGATGTCTAGATGTTTTCAACAACAAGATCTCCACCTTGCGTGTCTTGTGTAACCTCAGTCCATGGTGGGAGGTTAAAGGCCAAGCGTCTTTTCTTTCAGAAACAGTGACCTTTTTCTATGGTGTCCCACTGAAATGCAAAACATCCACAGACAAAGGAGAGGGGAGCATGAAGATGGTTTGAGGGGGACGATAAGGACAAAGACAGACTGACAGAGTTTGGGTGGGGGTGGAGAAATATACAAATGAAGCCAAGACATGAGGGAGGACAGAGATTTAGAGTGGGGCACCACTTGTAGGTGGTTGATATGTGACTGTCGGCACAATTACACGTTTATTCCTATACTGACTCATGCATTATGAGTCTAATGAGGACTATTGCTCTTTTAGACAAAAATCACAAACCAACTAAATGTTTTTGACCTGATTTTTTTAATAATACATATTTTTTAATGGTTTACTCCAAAGACGACTAATAAATCCTCTGAGACTGATCATTACTTCATTGTGAGGAAGAACAAACGGGTGAAAGGTCACCGATGTGCTCCATCACTTAAAGAAACCGCTCAGACCTCCAAACAGTCGCTAAGCAACCGAGCCGTATCACAAGGTCATGATCAAAACTCTGTTATCTCAAACCAGCTCACGCAAACATTTACGGATCAATAGAAGTTTTCTAAAGAGAAAAGACGATAAAAGCCAGGAGAGCTCATTAAAGGGACTGAAGAACAGAACAGAAAAGAAAGAAAGAAAAAAGAAAGAAAGAAAGAAAGAAAGAAAGAAGGAAAGAAAGAAAGAAAGAAAGAAAGAAAAAGAAAGAAAGAAAGAAGGAAAGAAGGAAAGAAAGAAAGAAGGAAAGAAAGAAGGAAAGAAGGAAAGAAAGAAAGAAGGAAAGAAATAAAGAAAAAGAAAGAAATAAAGAAAAAGAAAGAAAGAAAGAAAGAAAGAAAGAAAAAGAAAGAAAGAAAGCTGTCATATCCTACAGAAGATTCATTACTGAAATCAGCCTGTTAATATCAAAGGTGCTATAAAGAAAAGATTCAGCCTTGCAATATCATATTACTGCGAATTAAAATGTTTTGGCCCATGTAACAAGTTTTTAATCATGTTACTGACTTACTAAAAGATGTGATGTAGTGAGATCATTTGTGTTCCTGTTGCTTTATGACCCTGAAGATAAGTCTGTGAGTATAATGGAGGAAACACCTCGTGCCCACACCCATCCTGCCACCCAAAACCCATGAAACCTTATCACCATCATCGGGGCTCGCTATTTATGCAGCTTGTGTAAATAAATATATCTAGGCAAACCTGTGTTAATGACACACGCTATAAAAAGACACCTTCTCTTAATCTCTGACACCCTACCGGTGCCCCTGTCGCTAAGGGGCTGGCAGTGAAGCCACTTCAGACGCTGTGGAAACTTAAATAAGTGATAAATAATTCTTTGGCTGGCAGCGGCGTTCATCCATGGACAGCTTACACAGCTTACAGCAGCACATGATATTTATTTATACAGCTGGGTATATCTTCTGACATGGTTGCAATTTAGGTCTAGAGCCACTTTGAAAAATACGGCGTAACCTGGGATCTTGAAATCAGCACCCTTCACATAACAGCCATGCTATCTCCACATGATGTAAGCATATAAATAAACAAAGCAAAAGTTTTCACACAGGGCTCTTCAAGACTGAAAAAGGGATGTGAATACCCCCTTAACAACTAGTGTCATCACAAAATAAAATAAAAAATAAAAGTTGTCACCTTCACAAACAAATAATTATGAAAAAGGAAATAAACTTACTATAGCAACCTGAGGGCAATGTAATGGGTACAATGAATCCTTAATGTTATCACTTAGCCTAAAAAATAAAATATAAAATATTTTTATTTAGTTAAACTTCAAAGGGAGCCCGAACTAACTTAAAAATTTTTTCCCTGGATTGTCTTTGAACATGTGTTTCTCTTGTTTATGCACTGCTTAATACGCACTGTACTGTCAGACCTTGTTAATTTTATTTCATTCTGATTGGCTGTTTACTTCCCTCTTTTATTCATATCTGCCTCTAACCCTAACCCTCCTATCTACTGCCTCTGTTGGAGATTTCTGGTTCCTTGTACAGATGGCACACTCCAGCTAGGAGTTTAGATGGTATTTGCATCTTTTTCAGGTGTGCTTTTTTGTCCAGACACGTGATGTTGGTGAGCCAGTAGAGATTCATATTTTTGCTGCTGGTTTCCAGTGTAGTTGTGGTGAATAAAAGCCCTAAAGTAATGTGTAGATGAGATCATTTAGTCTGCTGACCTGCACTGATATACAGTTAACAGTCAAAGCATTGAACTGAGAAATTGTGGTTCATCTGTAGACTACGGTAAATTACCCCGTGACATGACCGACGGGGAGACAGAAAAAGACTCTGGAAGTACACCGCATCATCCAACCTTAAAAGGATCAGATACTATCAATGGTTTACCTCTTTACCAAGCAGTAATTGGGAGTAAAATAGGCCCCTGGTACATTAGCCCCCCACAGTAGAAGTGCAAGGGGTCAAGGACCAGGATCACCTTGGTTCCAAGACTCTGTGGAAAAGTTTCTGCAGTTAAAATACAGAGTTTGTTGCCACACTCACCTTCCATCTCACTATAGAGGCCAGGTCCATTTTGGGGAGGAAGAAAAACAAATTTTTGTAGTTGCTCAGTCTCAACTCATCCTCTGAGCAGCGATCCAGTGCAGACAGTAGGTAGATACTGAGCAACAGGAAAGCCACAGAGGTCACAGCATAGGGCATCAACAGGCCATCCTTCAGGAACAGAGGCAGCATGCTGCACAGAAGGACACAACAAATTATTATTAGTAGTAGTATTTCAGTATTCTTGCTACATTTTACAATAACCAGCCAAGAGAATTTATATACAAATTAATATCCACCGCACAATTTCTATTATTCTTCATGGCATGCAATGAAAATAAATCAGTATTACACCACTGCTGTTCTAGGACACAAGCGTAAAAGGGTTATAATCATATTTGTCCATACACAGTTCAGTGTCATGTTTGTTCAGAGAAGAGCAAAAGTAAACACCACGTGTTTTGTAATCCAGCAGACTTGTTCGAGTGGTTCATCCTCTGAGGACAATTGACTGTCACATTCATGCAGAGCTTATCTTAGTTAAGCAGAGAGACACAAGCAAGAACAACAGTTGACTCATAGTGAAATCACACAACACCCCCACTTATGAAAACCTTTCCCCTCACAACAAACTACTTACTCAAACCAAAAAAGTTCCATTCAGTAGATAAATGTTTAACATTTTATAAATGCATACGTCCTTTATTTAGGCAAACTGGTTTCTTTCACCCGTAAAATGGCCATGGCTGGAACTTTCATTCAGTCAATTATGCAAACAAAAGATGTATTTTTTGAAAAATACAATGTCTGTAGAGGCTGCAGATAATGTGACAGTCCAAGTCAGACTGTACAGGGAAGCAGCTACAGAATGACCTCCTGTCCCTACACAACACACTTAGACAGCAGGCATGCAGACTATGCAGTGTAATCCCTAGATATCCTTATACTAAACCACACGCACAACAATTAGTGCTGCCGGAAGAATTTAACAACAGCTGGTGAAAGTTAGATGCTGCATTTGCAGCACTATTTGTCTTTTCCATTCATCGTGCTCAGCTAAACCCACATGTTATAGCTTTGTAGGGATTATTTTTGTGTTTTTTGTCATTTAACAGCTGACAGTAGCTAGATTTATGTTTCAGCTTTATGTGCCACCAGGACATCCAAGTTATTTTTTTTTCATTAAAGCCAGACTTCATAATTTCTCCTTCAGACTGTGCTCACAAAGAAAAGTGGTATCAATTCTAAAGCCATATCTAGCTTAATTCTGCTAACTATCTACTTAACAGTGGGTTATATGACAGTTAATATCAGACCTCATAAGGCAGCAGTCATAAAACCTCTCAATGGACTGCAATGAAATCTATTACTTAGATTTTAATTCTAAGATTTTAAGTTGTAAAATGAAAATTGTGTTTATTACTTAACAGCAAAGAAATTCTGTTTTTCCCAAGTGACTGATCTAATTTATAATTCCCTTGAGTCCTATTTAGTGTCTATTATGGGACTAATCTTAAAACCCAAGACCTATAAATTTGTCAATTTTCTGTTTTAATGGTTTAGTTGATCACAGGTGCCAGAGTTACAATAAGACGTTGAAAATGTACTAAACCTTTAAGCATAAAGACCATGTTGCCACAATGGTTAAGTCTACATTGATCAAAACATTGGGACACTGTAAAATATAAATATGGAAAGAGACCATCACATTTAGCATTTTACAAGCTAATACTCAAATCATGATAGAACACAAAAACACTTTCAGATATCCTGGTCTGTACAATTTGCAGTGACTTCCCAAAAGCAGGTTAAAGCTCTCCCATGCAAAGAAGGAGCCATGTGTGATTCGAAAAATCCCATTTCTCTGGGCCAATGCTTGTTTAAATTGGAATCAAAATATAACTGTTCTGTGATCAGAAGCATGAAAGTTTGAGAAAAAATGCATCTTTGATATGACAAAGGCAGATTAGTGTCAATAAAAGTTTTTTTTTCAAATATGGAAAAGCACCATCAACCTTGAAACGTATACAGGTGCAAAATATGTCAGAGAAAACCCAGGACAGGTGAAGAGCTGAAATCTTACATCAGACCAGAATGGTTGTTCCTCAGTTCACAGCACAGTTCAACACAGCTTTCTTAAAAGAAGATGGTTTCACAGATAAGCATTGCTTTGTTGCAACTTTAGCAGTCTTTAATGACCTGTTACTGGCTTTTGTTTATTTGTTTATTCATTTCAAGCTTTAATTTTGTTGCCTTGCCATGCCTTGGAATGTCAATGCCAGTTTTTGTTAATAAAAAAAAAGATAGTACAAGCCTGGTGCTACAACCTAGATTAGACATGTTCTGTTTTTCTTGTCTAATAAAAAAAATTGATTTTTTCTTAAATGGGTCTGTCCATTTTGACAATCACTCATAGTAAGCAAACCAGTGTTCCAACTGCTGTAAATAAATCTAATAGCATCACAACTAATGCTGTTAACTAAAGGTTAACACCAAGAATGACTGTATTTGTTTCCTGCATGAGAACTGCTAAATACAATCATAGAAAAGCTTCTCACACAAGTAAATTTAGACTGTTGAAAAGTTACTGAAGCCTGTGGCTTACACAACAATGAAAACTGATGCTTAGTCTGTTTTTGTTCTTTCCCCATTGTTGTTCAGCTGGTAGTCTACTGTTCAGATCTGATAGCGTTCTCACCTGAATGTAGAAGCCTGCAGGAACCAAATACTCATAAAAGGGAGGTCATTTAGGAGGAGACAAACAGGCCTGAAACAAACAAAGAAAAAAGTTGGATACAGTGACCAACACGAAGCCCCACTTTACATCAAGACTATAAATGTAGTCATGTTGGATTTAGGTGAAATTTATCAACATTTACACAACAGTCTGTTTACACTTCTGACTGTGACAGTCCCTGACAGGCATGACTGTAAACTCTGACTTAGTTATCAACTTTAATATCAGGAAAATATTTTGGTTGGACATTAGTGAATCAAATTAACAATCCACATGGCTCATATCTGTGTGTCTGTGTGCATTTATGTATGAGCACAGTGTTAATTGAACCAGGTTTCTGGCATCAGTGCTAGTTCTACGCTCTGCTTTGAGAGGGGCACTTTCCATCAGTCAGAGCATGTAATTACAGTCAGTGCTCTTTGCCGATCCTGTTACAGCCCAATAATTGATCCTGCGCAAACAACACCCCGAGCTGCCGCCTACCATTCTTTCCTAAGCCCTAGACATGCATTACTGATTGATTTAGGAGGACAGGTGGGAGATATAACTCAATAGTTAATAAAGCAACAATCTACTCTAATCTAGATTAATAGATGAGCCCAGATCTAGGAACCAAATCCCTTGCTGTCAAGTCTATCCCAGGCTTCAATCTCTTCTTACAGCTTTATACATATAGAAGAAAAAAATGAGCCACACGACATGCACGCCTGTATGAGCACATGTTAAAAGCTCTGTATTTACCCTGTTAAATATGACCCAACTATCACATGCCACAGTCCATATGATGACAATGGACGCCCAGCCTGTGTCGGTGGTGCAGCACTGTGTGCGATAACAGGGGTGAATAACCTCTCTGTTAGCAAGTCTGGACTTAAATAGAACTTTTACTTTGCAGCTCTAAAAGAACACCAGAGGGGTGACATCACTTTTATAAAGCGCTTGCATATTCAAATCATCAGCCATCTGCAAGGCATAACCTGAGATTTGCTGTGCGGACAAGTCAATTTTCTCCTTTGTGAGTAGAAATTAAATCTATATTCATGAATATTTCAGATGCAAGACATTTGTCATGCAGAGAGATAAACCTCAAGAAGTTATTACCTACTGTCTAGGTGAACTTACAGTGTAGCCAGCAGGATGGACTTCTCATGGACTTGATAGGAAAATAGGAAAAAGGCCAGAGATGAATTGACCTAAGAACAAAGAGTTAGTAAAGGAGCTACACTTATTAACATACTATGTACAAGGGAAGGGATGGGGGAAACTGGGTATAAAAAGAAATTATTAAAACTATCTGAACCTTTTTTTTCCCACCAAGAGTATTAAAAAGCTAAATCTATGGCTCACACTGACTGCAAAACTGGTCTGATCTTGGCCAGTAAACCTCTGTCTTGACACGGTGGGTACCAAAATGAATTAATAATAAAAAAAACACTCACCAAAGCCAGTTTAAAGTGACAGAAGGTGGGCTTTGTCAGCAGTCTGACAGAAGATGGTAGAACTGCCAAAAGAGTGAAGGCAAAACTGAAACAAATGAAAAGAGAACATGAAGAGACTGCAGAAGAGAGGCAGGAAAATGACTTAGCATAAAACTTAGTTCAAAATCACCTGTGCACCAGAGGCAGTTTGCATTTCACTTTTAAATCTTTATACCATCCTGATATATCAAAATGGGAAAACTTGAACATAATATATTTCAAACGAAGCAAGATTTATTATCAGTCACTGGCACAAGATGACATGATTTAGATGTCAAGAAAATCAAACCAGGATTAAACTGTGAACCCATGCATTTCCTTTATTAGATGCCCCAGCTAAGATCTCTCATGTGGGAACTGAACGAATAATAACCCTTCTTATGGTTACCAGGCATTTGTTTAACCGCTCAATTGTCACCTGCTGGGGGTTGAGGCACCAGAAGACTGTCTATTTGTCGGTGAATGTGTGTAGTGTCAGGATTGGATGTGTTTGTACTGCAAAACGAAGAGGTGGCTGAAGTTTATAAGATAGCAAAAGCTATATTAAGAGTTGGATAAAAACAGTAAATATTAAAGCAGGACCAGTAAGCAGTGTATGACTACATGCATGATAATGATTGTGCTACGAGTGTGTTGAGCGTAGGGTAAGGTTTTGTGGCCCGGAAGGACATGGATCACTTTTCACAGCTGATTCACTTTATGTACACAGTACACCCACACCAGAGCATGTAGCCATCCACCCCATCTGCCAAAAACATGCAATTGTTTTTCATTTGTTTGAAATACACTACAGTAAAAGAAGTCCAACTTGATCCCTGGACTTAGCAGTCTGGCAGAAACGTGTCCATGTTGTGAACATAGGACTCCTAAATTTAGCAAGCTGGGTTATTTAAGCAGGCTCCTCCATGACACAACTGCTGCTTTGAGGGATTTTTTTTATAGCAACTACACAGGACTCACCGTGATCACTGGAGAAAATGAACAGAAAAATTTCTCAGTATAACTTCAACAATTCTGTGTTTGCTATTGCATTGTCAAGAACAAAAATGAGTTCATGTTCAGAAGTTATTAACCACCACAACTTTCTTTATGGGATGATGATACAGGATGATAATAATAATAATAATGGTAATAACAGTAATAAAGGAAGACAGCATCACACAGAAAAAAAATAAATGATGAACAGCAAGGAACAGACTGAAACTTTATAACAGATAGAGGGATTACCTTAGATAGAGCTGAGAGTCGCCTGACAGAATGGATCTGATCTTTATCAGGGTGTTCAGGCTGCACCATGTGTTGGCCACCTTATCCTATACACACACACACACATGCACGCACACACACACACAGATTGTAAAGAAACATGCATTTTCCTCAGTGGCACTTGTTTGAGAAGTGATGATGGAAAGGTGAAAAGAAGGTTTGAAATGTGGGCAAAGTTTGAACACAGCTTGGTACCTAACAACAGATTTGTTTTACAGGGTTTGGAGAGAGATTATGTGTAGTAAAGCAGTTGAATGAGCCTGCTGTAAAAATCTTATGAATCCAAAACACAATTTAAAGTCAGGCCCAACGTGATGGAAAATGGGTGCTTAGATGCTGGAAACAGATACCCTGCTGGATCAAAGAAAAGAGAGGAATAAACTGGTGAAAGGTCAAGAGATCAGTTTCATCCTATCTCTGGAAAGGGTTGGGGTCCATGATGTACGGAAGGAGGATACAAATACCATAAATCTTATTATTATGTTGGATGTTCTAGAGTTGAAGGTGGGATGAAACTCAACCCTGAAACCTGCTGTCAACTCTGGAAGTTACTTTTATCTGGCAGTGATACAGGAAGATGTCTGCAGCTTTTAATAACACCCAGAGCTAGAACTTGTGATAATGTTCACAATTCTCAAGATGCAGAATTTGTGGGCTCCTCTCAAATGTGAAAGAACATCCTTTTGTGCTCCATCCTTGGGCCAAACTTATGACAAAGTAGTTATAAATGGTTAAAGAAACTGGCAGAGCAGACCCATAGACTGGGAAGTGAAGAGAAGTTAGTGAAAAAAGTTAGTGAAAAAAGTACTCTTCATTATAGACATTGGAAAAAATACTTAACAATTCAATTTTGTAAAAGAAAAGCAGCAAATTCTTAAATCCGGATAATGTTTGAGAGATAATGCTCATTTTTCTCAAATAAAATCACAGCTTTGTCTTAATCGCACACTTTCAACATAGCAAACCAGTCATAAAAAAAACTTTATTCTCTCATGCTAAACCATGTAAGCTTTCTTTTTTTTTTGTTATAAACAGAAAAATCTGTTTCTTAAAGTTCACAGATGATATGCAGAACAGTGCAATGCTTCAGCTTTACTAACAGCTGAATGGTGCTTGCAGTTGAGCTCAAATGAGGAGGTTGAGTGCTTAAGCGGTTGTGCAGGGATCACTTTATATATTAAGACCAAAGCCACCAGTGTGCCGATGATATCACACATCACACATGTCTAGATCAGGTTTATGATTCCTCTGTGGATGTTTTATGTCTGACCCTATCTAGAAAATCTATTTCTGGCCTTTCTCTATGCTACAGCTGCTCGCTGCACAGCTGTGTGGGCCCTAATGGCAGCCTAGTCAGCAGCACTAGGCTGTCCAGTATTGTGTTATCTAAGCCCCATCTCTTTCTCTTTCCTCTTTACTTCCCCACTCCAAATAATCACAATGGGAATTTTGCTGGACGCCACCTGAAGGCAACAATCCAAAAAGGGAGGGTGTCATACATCAGCAAATGTACGGCAGCGCGGCTCCTTCACCCAGAAGCCAGAATGGAATTTCACAGGGAGAAGCATTTGGTGCCATTTTTGTGAGCAGGCAGCAATGTGAGACGGCAGAATGCAGCTCAGTGGGTAAACTTACAACGGCTCCCTCCCAGAAGCTGCCGGGACCACCAGTCAGCAGCCCTCTTCTTCCCCACCACCCCCTCTCACCCTGTCCTCTTGTCCAAAGCGTTTGCTTACGTGCACATTCAGCTCAGTACCATTTGCTCCGTGAAGCCTCCCATGCTGTCGTCACAGCAGAGTATAGGATCTCTCACACCCTGTGTATTATGTTTGAATCATTTCCTTGAACAAATACTGCCTCGGCGCACGCTGCCATTCGCTCCCTGGTAGAATTTTTAATTAGTTCTCACATCCATGACACCTTGTGGTGAGTGCCACCTCTAGGACAAGACGTTTCAGGTGTTACGGAGTTTCAGAAATGAGAGCCGCAAAGCTCGGTCTCTAAGCTGTCACTCACACATTCAGGCAACACAAAGTTACTGTAATTCTGCTTCTTCCATGACAGCTTTCAACACAGTGACTTGGGAGGGGTTTCGAGATTTCTTGGTAACTATCAATACTTAATTTTACTTACTAAATCTTTTTTTAGTAGTATCATATTCCAATGACCAGGCTATAACTGACCATCCACAGCTCAAATCATAGCTGTGGATGCATATAAAACAGACTTTTGCAAAGAAACAGTCAGTGACAGACAACAGTTGCTGGACGTGCTCTGATATGCCTTAAACTGTATCAGTAGCCCAACTCATCAGTCCACATGGCTGTGCAATGAAGTGCTGAAAACAAGATGGCCATAAATTAATGAGATTTATTTGTATCCTCCTACTGTACATCATGGACCCCAACACCTTCCAGAGATAGGGTGAAACTGATCTCCTGACCTTTCACCATTTTATTCCTCTGTTTTCTTTGATCCAGCAGGGTATCTGTTTCCAGCCGGCTAAGCACTGAGGGGTGCGAGGGTACTCACTATGCTGTGAGTGGGGAACAGTTTGTAGGGAAGCAGGAATGCCTTGTGGGCCGTGTATGACGTCAATAATAGCATCTGTCACAGTTTCTTGCTATAAATGGTTGTAAACCATAAAATGAGACTTTAACCTAAGATGTCACTCTTTAGAAAACAGTGACTCCCTACGGATCTTGCATGGACAGAATTACACAAAAACTCCTCCCACCGTGAAATCCTAGATATCAAAAAGTAATGTTCTTTTAAACTGGATCATGGTTAAGAGTTATTTTTCCACTTCCCTTTGCAGTCACCTTATATTACATAGATTACAATGGAAGCTTTTAATTTTCAAATTTAATGCACATTGATGCTTGCCAATAACAAGCAGGCACAAAAACAACTAATTAATGAAAAGCAAACCGACTGATAAATCCAGCATTCTTTGATATGATCAAATTATGAGAGGCTGATTAGAAAACTACAGATATTTGGAAATGCATTAGTGCTGCCTCATAACATTTTAATTCTTAAAATAAAAGAATCCTTTAAAAAGACTAATTGAAATAGCGATATAAAAGTCAGTGTTTTTAGAAATCTGCATAATAAGAGCACAGATTTTATCATTTTGATAAAAGAGTATAGGATGTGGTTTTCTGGCAGTTTTCATCTCAAATTCAGCAAAGTACCTCAAACAGGCCACGAGCCACAGGAAAGATCCTCCTGATCACCTGCAAGGCCTGGCTGGGGTCAGACAGGAAGGGCAACCAGCAAAGGGTAAAGGTCACCATCACTGCTGCACCAATTCTCACCAACAGAACAAGCCTACATGAGGACAGACAAGCAATATTTTGTAATGGGAAGTAAGCTATACTATAAATAATAACAACATTAATAACTGTGACCCAAGTAAAGTAGGAGAAAATGAAGCCTAAACTTTAGACATCTCAGTTTCTTCTGAGACTCCTCAGACAATTTGTCCAAACTGCCTTAAAGTCCTAAATTTGGGATTTGACCCTCGTACTGGGGAATGCAGTGAAAGCCATGCATCAGCTGAAAGTCTTCAGTGTAGGTCAGGGTATCTTGTCAGCTGTAACTGTGAAGCTGCTGGTTAAGTTGCACACACAGGCATAGCTGAGGAGTTTGGGCATGGTGAGAGTGTCATCTGGACATATCTCCCCCCGGGGCCTAATCCAGCTCTCCATTTGCTACTAAATGCCCTTGGTACATTGTTACTAGATAAACAGACACTGGACACACTGGTAACAGCATCCAATCTGATTACCTCAGTCATTCTGTGACTCTCATGAGGACACAGCTCTCTCACATACTGACATTAGAAGTGTGAGCATGCAGCTGGCACATTCATGCAGTGACAACTGTCAAATATAATGAAAAATAATCATGGTGTTACTGAAATCAAATTGTCTTTGTTTTTAAAGGCTGGCTTACTATTATGGCCCTAAAGGCAAGACAAGCAAAACAGCAACACACTTGTAGTCACTGTAGTCTCAATCCTTGTTTTATCATACCTTATTTGCTGTAAACTAACTAATGTTGAGAATAGTTATTATGGAGAGGGGACACAGCCTTTCAGTTCATCTCTTCAACTGTCTTGGCTAAGAATGAAGAACAAGACTGGTGGCCAAGTGTTTGTACTTACGTACATTGATTAGGACTGATGAGTTTGGAATCTTCAGTTGTTTAAAATGGCTCCAGAAGATATTTTTCACTGCTTTAAATTGAATATTTTGTTGCTCAGATATTTGTTGGGCTCTGTGGCTTTTCTTATTGTAATGTGTTGGCCAATATGTGTTGAATAATATCACACAAACCCAACTGTAAATCGCTGCAGTAACTAATCCAGGTTTCTGTCTACCCTCCACCTAAAAATGCCTCTCTGCTGAGAGAAAGTCCAAAGTAATCTACTGTTAGGGCACCAAATTCTTGAGGTTTTTTTGCACTTCCATGGGTATGTTGTACAATCCCTTTGCTTACAACCTTATAACACCATGACATCCATGTCCAGGATGAATGTGTGTAAAACTAACTGGAAAAATAAGAAGCAGAATTGTGAGAAACAACACTAAAATGAAAAATAAAACTACTTACCCACATCCACTCAGGCCAACTTTGACACACTTCCCCAATAAGTAGCAAAAGAATGGTAGAGCATGGTACAACTCCATCTGTTTGTAGTTGAGAGCCAGGGAGAAAGCCACAGAGCCCATTGCATCCCAGCCTAGACCCAGACCCAGAATTCCCCACATGGCAAATCCCAGGCTCACTCCATTATACCTGAAACTGTTAAGGTTTTTACCAGTCACCTCTTCCATAATGCCTAAAGGTCTAAATAACTCAAAGGTAGGAAAAAAATAATGTGAATTGCTCACATTTTATGACTTTTAACAGTTTTTGTTCATGATATGGCAGAATTATAGCAGACAATAGCATAACTTTGTCTGAAATCATTTCGTTTCCAAAAATAAAACAATAATTTCCCATTTAAGTATGTAATGTACATACACATAATGCAACTGTGAACACCTGTTTATAATGTTGCTGCAGGGTGGTATATGCAAATATTTACAATTCAGGTATTGTGAAAAGATTTTGCGTTCAGATTCATGCACTTTGACATCATTGAGAAGACACTTTTTTTTTTTGTCAAATAGCTGAGTAGAATACAAAATTTTAGTTTTCAAATTCAACAAACATTACGAAAGAGGCTTTTAGAAGTTTACAAAAAACCTGTGCAGCAGAGTAAATTTCTAAATCATACTTCATTTCAAAACATGTAGACTTGATCATAATACTGCAACTGATTATAGAAGAATTATATAAAATCTACACAAGTACAAAAAGGATACTGGAAATGGCCATAGTCAATGAGAATTAGTCCTGGGTAAAGAAGAATGCACAAAAGTATGGAAACCTGAAAATGAAATAAAAGACAAAATGATATCACAGCAGTGAAAACAGAAAGTAAAACTAGCCCTAATGATAACTCTGTTTGGGTAAATAGAAGGGTTAGGGTTAGCAATTGTATAACTTATCATTTGAGATGTAGAAGTGAACTGATTCTTGTGCCTGATGGATGTGAATAATTCATAGTATTTATGGACTAGTATTTATGGACAACTATATATCACTGTACCTAACATGTATTATTTACAGAATTATGGTGGGACACGCAGACAGGCATTGAAAATATGCCAGCTTTTATAAATTCTTAGAAATGTAATATAAATAATCAATATTTAATCAAGATCAGCAGTCTTAAGTTTGTTAAAGGGTGAATTTCCCAAACTGAAAGGGGGAAAAGGTTCATTTGGGTTTTTAGCCAGAAACTGCTAAGATGTCAAACTGAGCATGGCTCTTACCTTTTTCTTAGAAGATCCATCAATCAGGTATAAACAGTATAAAACCACTGCAGGAATGAATATAAACAAATCTGCTACCAAGACTAAAACAGAAATAAAGGATACTGAGTTTTATTATCATCAGAATGAAAAGACAAATGCACAAATTAATAAATAAACTAACCATAAAAATATACACAAGACACTTAGGCGCACTTCTTGATGTACATGCAATTGCAAATTAAGTATTAAGGTTATAAATGTTCACCCTTCCCACCACATTTTCCCATTTTATAAAAAAGTTACAAAAGAAAATGAGAAACAAGGAAAACAGGAGCAAAAGAACACAAACCTATAAAAAATATAGAAATATTGCAAAATAAAACTCTATAATAAAGAGGACATTTCTTAAATATGATTTTAATGAACAACCGCAATAATAATGATTTTTAAATACTGTATTTACAGTAATTATTATTTGCATATAGCCACAGCACATCCTTTAGAATTATTATAACAAAGTTTTAGTTGGTCGTCTACATGTTACACCTTGTTTTTCCATAGTTACCATACCTGTTGTTCTCATGAATAACTTGTGCATAGGACTCTCATAACCTCTGGATCTGTGAAGCTCCACCCATTCAGGGTTTATATTCTTTGCTCTGCAAATAAACATAAGAGATGTTCTTAAGCTATGCATTTGTTTTTCGAATTAGTAATCATTACTTTTTTTATTTAAAATCACCAAAATATATTAAAAAAAATAATAATCTGCATATTGATATATCACACCATACTTACTCAATACTACCAACATGAAATCTCTGCAGCTTTTGTTACTTGTGATTAACTGACCTTAAGTTCCATTATACTCCTCTTTGTCAAGTTAAACTTGCACATTTTTCATAAATAAATGTTTATAGAAAAACAAAATGACTTACATATAAGCACAAAGCCAGCTGTGGTAGGCAGTAAGAGGAGGGTAGTCAAGACCCCAGTAGTTCAAGTTATTGTCAGTGGTGTTGAAGTACCTGGAGGAGTACAAAGTATGTTTGTAATGAAACGGTAGAAGTGTCATTACATGGAGGCTAGCAGTGTTTAGAGGTAGATGTTGATTATAGAGTTTAATAGAACCTTCTATTATTTTATGTTGCATGTTCTCAAAACCACACAGTTCCATAATGACAATTAATTGCAGGTGTAGGCTATTGACTTTTCAAATTAAGGATCTTGAATTAGATCGTTTTTCTGTCGCACTATCCACTGCGGAATCACCAAAATCCCGTAAGACTGACCATTCCTGAAGAGGGAGGTTGTAGGTTACTTCTTGCCAGTGCCTCTGGGCTTCATAGTCGCCAAACATGGGAGGTTTCCCCGCCCCTGGGGGAAATGCCATTCAGTTGTGAGTATGCTACTGCTACATGAATGAATGAAAACAACAAGCCAGTTTTTCAGCAGTATGTTAAACGCTTTGATAAGTGTTTGAAAAGTATCAATTAACATTTTGAAAAATCAAAGGAGCTGCAAATCCCCGGCAAAGAGGACTGGTAGTGTGGCATAATAACGTGCTGCTCCACAAGCTTCCTACCTGAATATGAATTCAGCGAAACTCCCCATCTCACAACAACACCAAGTAATACGCAAATTGATACCAAACTCCAAGTATGCATAACTGGCCAGTAGAAACAAGCGCTTGAAATAGAAACAACCCACAAAAATCCGCTTATTGAGACGAGTTTCGCATGTTTTTACATTTCCTGTATGCGTCATCAACCAACGCTTCGTTTCACATTCTTATTGGTTGGATAGTTGTTGCGTTTCGGCTGGGAGTTACGAGGCGTTTGCTGTTAACGGAAAAATTAGTATTACGTTTTGCTTTTATGAAACAGTTGTTTAAAAAATAGTAAAATAAAAACATCTTGATGCATTTTTACATTTGTGTAATAAAAAACTATGAAATGGTTTTAGAATATTGAAAAATGCCTGTAATATGTGCATCACCGACGATGAATTCCATTTACAACCATGTTAAACTTGTTGGATCCCAGGTTACTTGAATGCATCAAAGTTTCAACCAATATCAAGTTCAAAATAATATTGAATGTCGAAAACTGGCCATAGTTAAGGATCTTTTATGTTCATACATGTTCACACTTTAGGTTAGAA